>KZ143065.1:12357-30890 GCA_002157035.1 Melampsora medusae f. sp. deltoidis
ATCCGACCTTTCAGCAAATCCAAAGATAGTCAAAACTTCCAAAGCCCAAAAAAGGCTATCCAAGCTTTGCTTTTCTGACCTTCCAAATCAAATTTCATTCAGCAGGTCTATTTATTTGGCTCTATGAGGCCTTTTTTCCCATCTCACATGAGTACGACTCAGACAATTGTGTAATTCATTCAATTTCTTCTTGTGTGATCCCGAAGACAGTTTTATTTCATTCACTAATCTTAATTACAAAAATCATATTAACATCTTTGCAAACCTTGCGCTTGAGAGAGAACACCTATGTGCTGATTAACTATACCCCATCACCTTCATCTAATCTGAGACTTGTTTTGGCGGATGAGGGTGACCAACCCCATCCATTCATACCCTCAGTATCTACAAATCTTACCAAATGATTGTTGCAAGTCTTGCATATCTACATGATTGAGAAAAATGATCACACTGCAATCAGTGTTGGGATAAGATGAATTATATTTACAGCTCACTCACAAAAGTTTGTATATATATAAGATTAATCAACCTTTTTACCTCAGCACAGATCTGTCCTTTTTTGCCCAAAATTTATCAATATATATATATAAGTATGTCATAATATATACGCCAAAACAACAAACATCAAACCAATTTCAATTTAATTCCTAACTTCATATATTTATCTATATGTACTATATATATAAACCAAAAAAAGCCCAAATATCTAAAACACATTTTCTTTATGTATGTACGTCTATGTATCAAATCTATTCATCAAATCTATTTATCAATCTTTTGGTACTTTAAATCAGTTACATAACTTTTTCTTTATTCCATTTTTCTTTCACTAAATCAAACATGATCAAAAGAAAAATCACAAACCAAAGAATTTATAGAAAATTTGCAAAATTTTTCTTTGGTAAAAACTCCAGCAAAAGAAAAACTTGAAAACCTTACAAAACTATTCAAATGAATGATAAATCTATCCAGTCCACAAACTAAAATCTCTCAAATCAACCAATCCATCCACATCAAATTCCCCATCCGTTCCCTGCCCACCCCCACCCCCATTCTCACCTCTCCGATCTCTACCCTGATCATTCTCATCCTTACACTTTCGTTCCATCTCAAACTTCATCACCCGTTCCTTCAACCGTTTAATCTCTCTCAACCTACCTCTCCAATGTGAAACATACTCCAACTTCCGATTCCCAGTCCCAACCGTACCTAAATAAACCTGAACAAACGTATTCGCATTGATCGAGATGCGTCTAATGAATTCCGAAATGATCGAAGATGAAACTAATTTGAAATTTTCTATCGGACCAATAGAAGGTAAGCCAGGTTTAAGTTGTAATGAAACCTTATAAAACTTCAAATCGTTAGATGTAATGAAAGTTCTAGGCGTATTAGGTTCAATGATAATATTAATAAAATTAAATCCAGACGAAAGACAATCAAATCGATAATCCTGTCCCGATTCATTAAACACAATCACCACAAAATCATTCCCAATCAACGCCTTCTTCCGTATCAATCCTTCTTCTCTACCCATCTTTTGTCCTTCATTGGTGTGGGTTTCAACTGGCATGAGAGTAGCCACATGAAACGCTACTTGTGTAATATCATCTCCCCAGACATATCCATATCGTCCATTCTCATCCGATCTCACATCTAATCCTCCCGTATTATAATGTTCACATCCTTTCAATCTAATCAATGTTCCTAACGAACTCAAAAAATCAATATAAGCCTTAGATCCTTCCAAGTTTCCTAAGATCTCTTCTTCTGTCTTCTGTCCCGGTCCCACATAAATCACTCCTAATTTATGAAATTCCACTACAGGTATCAGATCAATCATTTCAATTGCTCTTTGATAAAGTGGTAAATCTGGAATCAAGATCGGTTTGAAATCCACAGCTGTATTACTTGAAGAGGATTGAAGTGATGAAGAATCACTAAATGGTAACAATTGAAGTGCAAAGAAACTAGGTTCTACTACCAAGTTAGTATAATTAGGTTCAATCCCAGTCGTCCGAGTGATTTCACTAGATTGACTCAAGATCGAATCAAGTTTAACTTCTCGAACTTTTTCAAATTTCAAACCTTGATCAGTAATTGATTCAGTGAGATCTGGATTTGATTGATCAATCTCTTGATCAGGCTCGTTAGTTGAGTTCGATGGCTGCTGTGTTGGATCTGAAGGCACCCAACCATCTTCATCAAATGCCGAGGAATAAAGTGTATCACGATGTCTGATGACCATATCCAACACATCGTATTCAGAAGCAGCATGATCCCCACTCAAATTCTCCAACTCCCAAATCATCTTCACCATCCCACTCGGTCGCTTCACACAAACTTCTGTCCATCCAGGTCTACTAAGACACTTGATCGTCAAGATTGATGAACCTACAAGCCAAGAAGAGGATCGAATCGGTTTACCCAATGATGAATGAATCACTTCATTGAATTTCGAATGCTTCTTCCTTGGTTTCGGTTCCGCATTTGAATACGTATACCGGTTCAACATATCAAAACAAACTTCCGTCGGTTCATCCAATTCTGCTTTACCTTCACAAGCTTGAATCAATTTCCGAGTAATAAATCGAACATATCTCCTCCGATCCGGCAGTTTTAATGATACAAACCAGAGTGAGATCACATAGAATGCCATAAGATAAACATATTGACGAAAAGCCAATTGAACATCATCTTCAAGATGATGATTATCTGACAAGATCGACGTTGACTGAGCAAGTTTAGATCCAGGATGAGGGCTCGAGGGAACCGAATTCTTAGCCTCTGATAAAGTTTGTTGATTATGATTCGTAATGTATTGTAAAGCGATTCCAAAGATCATTTTGAATTCTTCTTCGGTTAAGTTGGCATATAACGTTGGCATTTGTCCTAAGAACCCAAGTAATTCTAAAATATGAACCGAAACAAATGCCGATGAGACAATCCTCATCAATCCTCTCAAGATCTCAGGTAAATATTTCGTGATCGAGAGTGGAAGTTCGTGACAAGAGAGTGAAAGCGCATGAATACAAGCTTTGGCGGTATCTTTATACTTTCCTAAACCTGTCACAAATGATCCGACCAGCTCATCTGCTTGTGCCTTATCGAACAAAGCTTTGTAAGCAATTAAAGTCGATAAAGTTTGATAGGTGATCGCATGTGCATCTGTTAGTTTGACCTTTTGTCGAGGTGGGAATCTGACTTGAACAAGTAATTTATCAAGTTTGATGCCAGAACACAAGAACCGACGTAATTGATGAATTTGTTGTGAGGCGTTGGGTCCACATACAAAGTGCTTGTTAGAGAGTTGACCAGGTAGATGACATAGTATATAAGACACAAGTTCCCAATCCGTGTCATATCTCAAAATCGAGATCAATGCAGCTAAATATTCTGAGATAGGTAAGATCGTAAGATTTTGTGCCAATTGATGATGTTGACAAGCGCTAGTTGATTGAGGAATCGGTTTAGGAGGCCAAATCGACTTTTGCTCGGATGATGGATCCCAATCTTTACGTGTCACATGATCAAAGGTCACAAGACTATAAGTCGACTGAGTACGAATATGAGGAGGCCAATCAAATTCGTCTAGATCTTCGGGAAATGTCCATAGGTGACGATCAACTGGTTCTTCAGTAGCTAAAGTCATACTCGATGTGGCAGTCGTTTTACGTGACAAAACTATGAATTCACTCTCATCACCAAGATTATTATCTTTCTTGATGGGATGATTGATGCTCATGCTTCGAGACTTGAGACGAGAGGCTGTAGGGCTAGTCACTGGGTTCTGGTCTGGCGTCAGGCCTCTTTTGCGATCGTGCGTCCTAGGCTCTGTTGGAGCTGTCCTGTGGGTCAGATAACACAAGTGATACCGAAATGTGGATTGAGAGCATAAAGTCAAGATTCTTAACACAGAAAGAATGGGATTTGATTTGAAACTTGACGTACAATTTCACATCTCGAGACACTACACGCCCGATAATACTAGCTAAACCTTCAATATTAACATCTCGCACAAATTGAACCCGATGCTCTTCATCAGCCCTCAATCTGACCAAACATTTGAGAATGGCGAGCTTGGAAGCAGATTGGAGGATGGAAGGTGAGCTAGCTCTCTTAAGATGATGATCTAGATCGTTAAAACTGAAGAGATTCCCATTGAACGTAGGGGAAGCATCAATCGGTAAACCAAGGTGAGGATCTTGGGCAGGACGTAGGAGATGGACGAGGTGTTTGAAGATGGCAGCGCATTGTAGATTGGAGTACGAAGTCGAAATGGCTAAACAATCTTGGAAGAGTTTAACAAAGGTGATCACAGCTTTATAAGCTAGTTTTTCACGACGTTTCAGACAAGCTGAGTGATGTGAGGTAGGTTTGGTGGGACGGCTGGATGTCTGAGGGCCAGAACTGGATAGAGCGGTCGTGGTGACCGTAGTAGCTGGTTTTGAAGGAGAAATAGAGGTAGGAAGAGCAACAGGCGAGAGTAAGGCGGGTGAATCGGCGGAATTGGAAGGCACTATGGATGGAGGATTGGCTTGAAACCTAGACTTGATCAATTCGTTGACCTCTTTAGACTCATAAAATCGATCAACACTAGCAGTACGTATCAGAAGATTTCGAAACAAATCATAGGTATCGCAATTGAGAGGTTGTGATGGAGTAGAAGAGCAAGTTACATCATCGCTGCTGGCCAATAGATCATTGATTAATTCGTTCTTCAGAATCTCTTGGATCAAGTTCATGGAAACATCAATAAGAGCCGAGTCATCAAAAGGAGGATAATAGTGTAAAAGTAAGATACGCGTAAGAGTAGGAAAAATCACTTCATCTAAAAGTTGATGTCTCCAATCATCTAGATCACGAGTACTAAGAAAGACATCCGAGATTAAGCGAAGCAAGCGTAGTTGAGTGCTAGTGGAGATCTGAGGGGTACTGGAAAGGATCGAATCTGAGATCAATTGAGGAGTAGTGTTGTTGGTAGCGTGACTCGGCAGGGGAGGATCAAAGTTGAAAAACCCATTGAGAAGTGAATTGAGATTGGAGACCCAATGGGAGTGATCGGGTGCACAAACTCTCTCGGCATCGATTTGATCGATGAGAATGAGTTTGAGAGAAGATGGAAGATGTTGAGAGAGACGAATGGCCAATCTAAAGTACTTGCCGATAGTGATCTGATTATGATGGGCAGAGAGAGGCTGGAAGTTGATGGAAGTGAATTGGTTGAAGATGATCGAAAAGAGTTTGGCGAATGATTTGAGTGGATGGTGAGCTGGATCAACTATGATTGATCGTTCCATGGAGTTGAAATCAATCAGTAATTAAACAGATGATGGATCTGTGAGCGAAAACAAAAAACCGCTCAAGTATTCACGAACATACCTGATGGATTGTTGGCAGACTGAAACCAATCAGATAAAGATTCGTCTGAGAATGCGATCATAAGATCAAGGATGCAGTTTAGATCATCAGACTTGATAACTTGGTGATTATTAGACTTTGAGTACGTTCCAGATTGTGACTGATGCAAGGGTTTAACATCAGGAGTTGAAATTGAATGTCCACGTTCATGCTTTCGAATGAGAGGAATGGTAGAATGTGAAGACTGTGGGTCTTGGGGTCGATGAGATTGATAGACTTGTTGTTGATGTTCGATGGTAAGATGGATTCGATCAATCAAGAGATCAATGATTTCTTGTTGAATCTGATAATCTTCTTGACGACGTTGAGGATCACTGAGAGTGGTAGTGGAATTGATGAAGCTCATTAATTCATGTTTGATCAAACTCAGACCCAGACTAAGTAAAGAGAGTGCGGTTTTAAGTTGATGGTCTTCTAGATGATGAGTCAAGGTGTTTGAGATTGATTGATAATCCCTGAAAGCTTCACGTAAACATCGAATTGAACCAATCACGACATCAGCCGAATGCTGACGAGATTCGGAGATGAGATGGATTAATGAGCTAATGGCTTGATTAGAAGGTGACCTGATCAAATCTTTCATGCAATCTTTTGCAGTTGTGATAATGGATGAAGCTTGAGCTGTTGATCATAGGCCAATGAATCAGGATCAGTATTCCTTCAAGTTTTAATTGAGCAGTAAGATTGGAAGATTAACCACTCACCATGATGATTTGAACCAATGACTTTGGCCACAAATTTCACCAGATGAATCAAACTTTCACGACATGGTACGTAGCCAAAGCAGACCAAGGCATGTATATACGCTAGAATGAGATCCAGGTGATCTCGATGAGATGAAGGATGATGAAGGATGAGATGATGAATGATTTGATTGACATCATCATTAGAGAGAAGATGTGATGAGAATTTAGTGATTGAGATCAATAATCGAGCAGATTGAAGAAATCGTTGAGAGATGATTGAAGTAGATTTGTTGATGATGATGATTGGATTGTTTGAGTTGAGTTTGATGATAAGTGGAATGAGTTGATGATAGCCAGTGATATATTTTCCACTCTTAGTGATTGAGGAGATTGAGTGAATGATAGATTGAATGATTTCTTCTTGATTTAAGACATGCTTTGAGATTGATTGATCAATGAGAATTGAATGATGAATTGATTGATAAAATGATAAATTGATAAGTGATGGAGAAGTTGAAGTTGAAGTTGAAGTTGATAACCTTAACCAATCTGAGATAAGTTGAAATCGAATTCTAATAAGTTCTAAAGTTGAATGGTGATGATGATTAGGTTGTTGTTGTAATTTTAAAATGATTTGATTTTGAATAGTACGATCTAAGCTTAAAGAGTTAATGATCAGAGTATGATCCGATGAGAAATCAAATGATTTCTTTAAATGTTCTTCAATCTTTTTTAAAGTTGAAATCGAAGTTGAAGAAGGTGTTGATAGATAAGTTTGAATAAGTTGATTTAAAATCTTTTCAGTCATCTTGTTCATGTGGTTGTTTTGTGATGATAATCTTCGAGTTCTCTAGTTATGAAAGTGTAAGTAAGTATAAGTATCCTTTTCTTGTGAATCGATGGAAATGATTTAGATTGATTGAAGTAATGAAGATTTACTTTGATGGAATTTGATCATCATCATCATCATCATCATCATCATCATCTGTTTTGGTAAAATGTTATGTGTAGATGCAATCCAGTTGAATTCCTATTGATTTTACATACATAATTGATTAAATCATATCCCATAGAGTGAGTGCTTGTGTAATACAAGTTGAGTGATGAGAATTGTCCTTGTACAATTTAACGATGTTCTTTTTGAGTGCAAATTGTGTGATGATGAGATTGAGTTATGTAATAGTTGATGAGATTGTGAAATTGAATTTGAAGTGGTTTTTACATAAAAATTCTTTCCGAACTCGGGATTGGATTTACCTACAACAGATTACCTAAAACTGATCAGTCAATCGATTTCTCTTTCAAAAATGATACTCACTTTGAAACATACATACATTCGCAAAGTACATTGATTTTATATCTTCATCTCGCTTGATGATGATGATGATGATGATGATGATGATGGTGGTAGTGGTAGTGGTGGTGGTTAAGTTGATGGTTTTGAGATGAATGTTCTTGCAATCGATTTCCAATGTATTGGATTTGAATGAGCACGTTGGCGAAGTGAGATGCACGCCAATGCATGCTCATCCGAGATCACATGACACACTAAACTTAAACAAACTCTCAACTCTCAACATGCAATCCAAGCTTAACTTGGTCCACACTTTCAATTCAACTCTAACCAAGATTTTGGAGTTTGTTAAAGAAGCACACCCATGATAGAAAACACTATGTATCACCAGATTACAATCAGATTGAGTCTTGGAAGAAATGTTGCTATGTTGTATTTAATCTGGTGTGAATGATGAATGCAATCAAATTTGGTTCATGACGTCATCTTTAGGTTAAGCATACAATTGTACATATGTATGTAGTGTAAGTGATCAGAAATGACTTTGTGATATGTTATACCAGAACTTCAGAATGGTTGAGTTCTTGTTTATCAATAAATCAAATCAAATCAAAAGATGCCATCAGATAACAAGAACAACAACGAATCAAGTGTAAGTCATCCCATCCCATCCCATACCAAAACCCAAACCCAAACCCAAACCCAATCCAAAAACTGATCAACCATTGTACTTTACCCAACAAATAGATATCATTCGACCTAGTAGGATCAGTAATAGCAAGCACAGTCTTAGCCTCATCAACCTCAAACCCCTCCTTAACCTCATCTCCAATCACTCCAATCCAAAACTCATCATCAACCCAAACCTCAAATGAAAAAGAATCATTAAGTTTACAAACCACGACCACTAATTTCAAAAACTTTGTGATCAAATCCGGTCCGATCTTTTGGTTTCAAGATCGAGTAGAAGAAATTCTAACGTGGAAGCACAGTTTACAAACTACATTTTGGGCTGCTTTATGGGCTTGGTTAAGTATGTTGGTGAAGTGCTTATCATTGATTCTTTTTCTATGTATATCTAACAAGACTCTGATCAATTCAATCTTTCTCCAAGGTATCAATCCTACGTTTTTTATTCTTCTTCCTAATCTCGCACTTATCGCTATCTTACTTTCGGCTTATCCTAATTCAAATGAAATCGATTCAAAGGAATCGGTTATTAATTTGGATGAAGAACATGAACCGTTGCCCACAAACGAACCTAAAGAAGGTTCAGTTGAGTTAGTGAATCTTTTTGCTTTAATCAGATTTACCATTTAAAAGTCAGCTTGATCAAGATTGACTAATTTTGATATTCATTCTTGTTTACATATAGTTATCTTTCTAATATGGTACGAGATCCAATCTACATAAATACTTTGAAAAACTCTTGAAACCGATTCTCAAGTTACTCAATCTTCCTTATCTTTTTTCATTTCAGCAAAACATTCAAATCATGATGGGAAGGATCTCATTAGCATCAGATGCAGTCAAATCCCAAATCGTACCCTACTTAAATTGGTCAAACCCTCATTACTCTCTAGCACTCCTTCACATCTCTTTCCTCAGCTCTATCCTTTTCTTCTTCATCGGTCCATATATCCCCTGGCGTTGGGTTTTACTCTTCATAGGAGAATCAATCTTCTTTGCCCAACATCCAACGCTACAAAACTTGATCGTCTTTCTTACTCCATTACTGCCTACTCGAAAATCAATGACGGTAATCGAAAGAGTGATTGCGAATGACGCTTTACCAGATCATGTGATCGATTCTCCAGCTATCCGGGTCGTGGTGTGTCGTGAACATCAAAGGTATGGTGGGAGTGGTCCAGGTTGGAGTGATAGTTTTTTAGAACAGAGTAGTGATCCCAGACCATGGATGGTAGAACTTCCAGACCATGTTCTTCAACCTACTGCAGGTCTATGGTAAGCTCCAATCCCCATCCCCCAAACTTGCGTGGTCTTACTGATTTTGGGTTTTTTCTGTGTAGGGCTGTTCAACCACCTGATGGATTCCAATGGATCCCTACTGAAGGATGGCATATCGATCACACGAGCTCTAATCTTGATCCACAGGGTTGGCATTTCGTGAATGGTGCTGCATCTCTGGGCCCTTCACTTAGGCGAAGAAGATGGCTAAGAAGAGCCTATCAACTTTCAGTCAAATGAGTTCGTTCCAGGCCGTGGATGGATGTACAAAAGCTGTGCGAAAACGTCAAAAGATCTTGCATGAATCTTTTTTTATGAAGTAGTGAAAATCAGTTCTACAGAATTCTTCAGATGTGGTTGTACACTACGAAATTCTTTCTCTGTTCTTTGCTTAGCTTTTTATCTATTATATATTGATCACAATTGTGTGAGATCTAATGCAATCTTTTGATTGAATACCAAGATAAAAATCCATCTACATTGTGGACTCTCAGGATTTGTTGGTCATGAGTGCTTCCACAAGTTCCAATATATATTCTTTGTGATAGATGTGAATTTTGTGAAGATCAGTGATGATTACTGCTATGTATGTAGTTGTATAATAGTTTCCCAATAGTCATCTTTTGAAAGGAAATCAAGGTCTACATAACCAATTGGGTCCACACCATCCTGATATATGTTGGTCAGAGTCTGTTGAACTTGTTTGGTGTGATCTGGTTTTCTAGAGTTTGAGTTGATTGCACGCATATATTCAGAGGTGTCTTAAAGTTGTAAATAGTTTTTCAGATCTTGAAAACATTCCAGCACCCATGATATCTAGTCTTAGGGAATCAATCGATCCTAGTGAGATGGATATTTGACTCTTGATAGATAGGAAGTTCAAGCAAGGTCATTAAAGCTCAATGAGATTTGCAACCAGCCAAACTTTGATTCAGAAAGTCAAAGTTTTTGTGAATGTGATTCGAAATAGAAATAGAAATAGAAAGAAAGAATGTTTAAATTCCAATCACACTGTTGTTTGAATTGCGCAGTTGTCGGTCTGAATGCAGTTTGAATTAATGTAGTTTTGTGATTTTGGATTATTTGATTCTTTTTCTCATCATTTCACTGCTTGAACTGCTACTCACTGCTACTCACTGCTTGAACTGCTACTCACTGCTCACTGCTCAGACTTACTTATCATCAACTCAGCTTCAATCATCAAACTAGGTAATACAAACCAATCAACTCACAAACTTCAACATCGATCAAAGCTATCAAGGTTCAAGTTCAAGGCAGATGGAATCATCATGTCCTCTCATGGACCAACTCATCGTGCCTTTGCTGTCACTCATCAAAGAATCACACTTGATATCAATCTCGATGGTCAAATCAGAGCTTCAACTGAAATCGTCATAGTCCCTTTATCAGATCAATTACAAACTGTTCATCTTCATTCAACTTCTACAAATATCATCTCCGTCTCTCATCCAGCTCATCCAACTCCCTCAAAACTCGATTTCATCCTCAATGAACCTCCACCCGTCTCGATCCCTGACCCTCGTTCCGTAAAGCAATTCCCAGAAGCTAAACGTCATCTTTTTCAACGCGTCAATGAGAAAGGAACAGGTGAATTGGCTATCGGTATCGATCGTTCTAAAATTAAAAAAATCGATCGACAGAATGACCCTTCTGGCTCAACTCCATCTGCACATCAATCACAAAAGGAAAAAGAAGTCGAATTTGAGCCAATATCAATCGAAATTGAATATTGTATCACTTTGGATGATTTACATCACAATCTTGGGATTTGTGTGGTGGAAGGACAATATCCACATGTCTTTACAAATTCGATTTCTGCTAGGTCTTGGATCCCTTGCGTTGACTCTTTATGGGAAAGGTGTACTTGGGAACTCGAGCTGATCGTACCTAAATCGGTCTCAACAACTGAACATCCGATCACAGTGATTGCCTCTGGCGAATTGATCGAACAAGTCGTTCATCCATCCGATTCTTCAAAAACCATCTTTCATTACTCTCAATCAATCCCTACTTCTGTTCAACATATTGCTTGGGCTGTCGGACCATTTATTGTCTCAGATCTTACCCCGAGTAATTCATCTCTGAACGGAAGCCCAGTCAATGATCAAGATCAAGAAGAGCTTGAGAATCAACAAGCTGAAAAGTTTGTAGAGAATGATTCATGTAGTCAGATCAAGTTGCACGCCTTTAGTTTACCCAATCGAGCCGCTGAATTACATCATACCTCGGATTTCATGCTTCATACTCTTACCTTCTTTACTCAAGAATACGGCTCATACCCTTACTCGTCCTATAAACTCGTCTTTCTTGATATGTTCTCTGCTACACATTCGATCGGTGCAACATTCAATTCAGCTACTCTCACCTTGTATCCATCTGATCTACTCTATCCATCTGAAGTCATCGATCAAGTCTACGAAACTAAATCTCTCTTAGTTCATTCCCTCGCCAGTCAATGGATCGGAGTCAATATCATTCCTAAATCTCCCTCAGATACTTGGCTCATCAATGGACTCTCTCTCTACATCACTGCAATGTATTTTAAACGTGTTTGGGGCCTTAATGAGTACAGGTTTAGACTGAAAAAAGACATGATGAAGTGTGTTCAACTGGATGTCAATAAACCACCCATCTGCCAGCCTGGTCTACCCGACTCGGTCGATACGGAGGTACTAGGATTCGTTAATCTGAAGGGAAGTTTGGTCCTATATATCCTTGATCGACACCTCCGACGGTCAGGTGGTGGGACATCTTTAGGCTTAAGTCGCGTGATACCCAAGATATTCCTTTCGGCAATCTCCGGCGAGATGCGCGATAGTCGGCTATCAACCAATAACTTTTTGAGAACCTGTCGGAAATTAAGTGGGAATGAGATGAAATCTTGGGCAGATCAGTGGATTTATTCATCCGGTTGTCCAATCTTTGAAGTGGGGACTCAATTCAACCGCAAGAAGATGGTCATTGAACTCACAATGAAACAAATCAATCGGGCCAAGTTACATTATGATGATGAGAACACCAGCTGGGAAGAGAGATGTAACTTGAAGCCGTTGGACCATTTTGAAGGCCAGATGTCAATTAGGATCCACGAAGCCGACGGTATTCCATATGAACACGTCTTGGATGTCAAGGATCATTCCAGAAAGTACGAACTTCCAATCAACACCAAGTATAAACGAGCCAGAAAGTCCATCAAGCGATATACAACGATCAACCCAACAGCCGAAGCAGAAGAAGAAGCAGATGACAGATTCACATGGAAACTATGGGATCGCTCCAAAGAAGAAAGAGCACGTTGGAGGGTAGAAGATTGGACTGAGGACGAGGATCAAATGATGATGCAAAGTATGTTTGAATGGATTCGCTTCGATGTTGAAGCCGAGTGGATCTGTGATTTCCGATTCGAAATGAAAGAGTATATGTGGATCGAACAATTACAACGTGATAAGGACGTCGTTGCACAGTTAGAAGTAAGTTTTTTGACATGTTTAGCTTCCCAACGAATTTGACCTATTGTCTAATGTATGGCCTATTTCAAGGCGATCGAAGCGTTGAAACAATTACCTTCGAACGTTGTTTCGAGTCATCTGTGTAAGACTGTCTTGACTCCGGAATACTTTTTCAGGATCAGGATAGAGGCGGTCTATGCTCTTGTATCTGTTCGTAGTTTTACATCTCTCCTTCCTTTCTGTTTGATTACTATTGGGCTTTACTACTGTCACTCTATGTTGTTTGGTAGCATACCAACAATGAAGTCCCCTTGTAACAGAGGTGTTCTTCATATAGCAATCGCTCATCCCATGACAACTAGACCCCACATGATTTGTATTATTCCTCATACTCTAATTGACCATGATGTTTTTTCATCTCATGTTGGATCACCTATTATCATATACGAAACATCAGTGTGCTACGAGACAATGCAACTACCTTGGCCTGTTCCATCTATTGAAACTTTTCCAAACTCGATATTGTTTCGCACCGCAAAAAGAGTCGGCAGATCCATTCGAGATCAGAGCAATCCCAAAGACGAATCATTTTGGAAATCTGATTGAATACTTCTTACGCAAAGTGAGTACTTTGCTTTGATTGCCTAGCCTGAAATCGATCAGCTGTAGAATTATCGTTTGACTCAGTGGCTCCCTCAAACTTTCCTCGTAGGCTATCGTTGTTGCGTTATCCCGAGTCCGAGATCATAATAATACTTCACCAATTGTCTGTCAACAGTTTTTCCTCGACCAACTCACCTATAATGACAATTCCATGAACCCGGTCAGTCTTCATATTGATGTGCTACATAATACTAGATGGAAGTAAATGACCCATCAAACTTATGATGCGTCTTTCCTATAGTATTCAGACGTGAATTATGTCTCAACTGTGATTTCTGCTATGACGGACTGTTTTATGCATAGCACAGAGGGACCGTCACTAGACAATGGTAGTGAACTCTTTGGGATGTCATTGAAGAAACAATCGGAGGATGGGAGTCTTGCTCGTCGAAATCTATGGGCAATGATCAACGAGGTGGAACGATGTTTGGTGATGGATCGATTGGTACCATCCTATCGAAACTTGGTGACCATGGCAGTTATCGAGGTTAGCATCTCACGTCTCTCGATAGACCACACACACGCTGATGAGTATGGCTTCAATTAGTCTAAATTGAAGATGATGTTGGCAAGTTTGATGCCAGTGGATATCATGTTCTTTTTAGCTTGTACAAGGTGAGTTTCAAGATCGCTTTCCAAAACTTGAGACAGAGCACTGATTTCACTTTTAATATTTATACTTGATCATCAGACCTGGAAATTATCCACCGATTCGGATCCTAGCTTTTGATTGCTTACTCCTTTTACGAGCATTTCAAGAAAAGGCGATCGTCAGATACATGTTTTTGGTGATGAGAGATGATAAGTCTTTATTAGTCAAACGGCGATTAGCGATGGGTTTGGTTCAATGTTTACCAATCTTAGTCTTGATGGAAGAACTTGCGGTTGAACCTAAGAAAGGTGGCTTTTCAATCATAGATGATCCTACCGAGGTTGCTGCAAAGGCAAAAGCTAAATTTGATCATAAGAATGTTAGTAAGCTTATAAGGGCTGAGGTCGGAAGAGCTTTGATCTTGAGAGACTGTATTGTTTCTGTTATGTTGTGAGTCTTTCTCTATTCCTCTTTTGCTCGTTGTTGGATCCCCATATCTGACGTCATATAAATTGGTCATTATCTTAGAGATCCTAATGTGGATCTAGATGTGCAGACATGTCTAATCAAAATATCAGAGGTATTGTTCAAACCATCCGACGAATCAGTACCGCCCAAGTTGGCCTTGGAGATACCCATGAATGTTCAGCCGTCAGTCGAAATCTTCACGCCTACCTTACCGAAGATCAAGATACCGGCACCTACCAGTGCAGTTGAGCCGATGTCGATGGAGAAATGTACGTGAATCTTTGTGCTGAAGCGACATCTTCATCATTCACTTATCATCCCTCTTGTCCTTTTCTCGCAGCATTATCGCCTAGAATCGTAATCAAGGACCGGAGTCATTTGACGGGTGAACCAGAGCTCGTGGTTCAATCAGGAGTCCCGGCTTCTAGGATCACAGCGCCTGAAGTGCCACAGAAGTTGGTTGATTTGATGAAGAAGCCTAAACCTGCACCGAAACCTAAAAAATTCCAAGCTTCAGGAATGACCATCCCAGATCATAAGCTTTGTCAGAGTATACTGAAGAAGTTGGTTTCTAACCCGTTGGGAGCTCCGTTTAGGAAACCTGTTGACCCTATCAGACAGAATGCGCCTGATTAGTTAGTGCGATTTTGGTTTCATTTATCAGAAAGTTGATGCTCTGATCACCCTGAAAATTGATTTGATGTGTGATTTCTCAGTTTTAATATAATCTCACAGCCAATGGATTTCAAAACGATGAGCGACAAACTGGAGATGGGCCAATATCCGGATCGGGAGGCTTTTCGAGATGACTTCAATCTAGTGATTCAAAATTGTAAAACTTACAATTTAAATGATAGTCCACTCGTACTCAAGCATGCTGAACCGATGAAGACAATGTTCGACAAACAGTGGGAGCGATCAGAAAAGACGATGAGTGCTGTACAAGCAAAGGGTATCGGAGGCGCTGGAGCTGGTTGGATCAAATCCATGGACCCTAAACCGATCTTGGCTTCTAGTGTTGCTCCTCCGCTTGCTCCTCCACCATCATTTGCCGATTTTGCAGCTGGTGCCCCGATGATGCCAGCTCCACCTAGCCAGCCACCACCTCAGACACCTTCTAATGTGATTCCAGAAGTGACTCGACCATCGGGATTGAAAGTCGTCTTGAAATCCTCACGAACTGCGAATTCCGCTGGCTCCCAGTTGACTGCACCAGCGCAAGACAGCCCGACCATGCCGCCACCTACCTCGAAGACTTCCTTGAAACTAAAGGTATCCAACTCTGTTGGACGTTCTCCTTCTACTCCTACACTACGAATCCCCTCAGCTTTTCCCAAGGGACATTCAGGTTCATTACCTACATTTGTGCTTCCACCGCCACCTACTTTTCCGGTGGGCTCTGTGGCACCTAACTTTCCGGCTCCACCACCACCAACCATCTCAGAAGCTTTGACGAGCTCAACTGTACAACCTAACCCATCACGGCCTCCAGCGCTTCCTACGTTTCCTGCCCCACCACCTCCTACACTTGACTCACTTACTGTGGTGAGCTCACAGCCTCCTCAACCACCGGTGGAGCCTCCTGCGATCACTCCAAAATCCAAAGCCTCAAAGCCTGCTTCGAATGCTTCACTTACGGACTCCACAACACAGCCCGCGACTGTTAAGAAGCCGACAACTGCGCCGCTTCCGTCTCCGGCTCTTTCTCAGACACCTTCATCTACCCCGTCATCACAGCCTGGTCGTAAGAAAACCACGATCACTGCCAAGTTATCAAAACCAGCACCACCGTCGATTTCAGCCACTCCTGGCCCTTCGACTAGCGCGTCTCAAGCAAATCACCCACCTCCCCCATCAATAGCTTCGTCTGAACCTAAGCCAATACCACATTCTCGATCTGCTTCGGTGACCTCGATCTCTTCCACAGTCTCAAAGCCAGCGAGTACGAGTGGACCGATCAAGATCAAAGTGGTCAAGAAGCCAGCCCATCCGATTAACCCTCAAAGGAATCTTTCTGATAAATCGATGATCCAATCAGCACCATCACCAGCGGTGAAGAAGCTCAAGATCTCACCAGATCCTAAGTCTAATAAGGCAGTAGGAGTCAACTCTCAAATTTCATCGGTCAGACATAGTCCATCACCCTTGATAGAATCTAGTTCGACATCTTTGAATACACCTAAGGCTACCATCTCACCTAATGTGATAGTAGAAACAAAGAAGACTAAAGCTAAAAAACCAAGTATGAATGTGGAAGGAAGTACAAGTGGAGAGATCAAACGGAATGATTCGATAAGCTCCTCCTTACCTACCTCAGGAGGATCGAGTTCAAGATTGATGAACACACCAAAGAGTGAAGTGACGATGAAGAAGAATGAGAAGAGTAAAGAAGAACTGCCGCCAATGAAATCCAATCTAGTTTCACAAGACTTGATCAATACCAAGAAAGCCAAAGTGATCATCAAAGCAATGTTAGAGCATCCATCAGGCGTATGGTTCAGAGTTCCAGTGGATCCGATCAAAGATGGAGCACCTACTTACTTGGAAGAGATCCGATGCCCCATGGATTTAAGTACGATGATGAAGAAATTAGACACTCATCAGTATAAAGTTCAGAGTGAAGTGATGAATGATTTTGAATTGATGGTCTCAAATGCGATTAAGTTTAATGGAGCGGAAAGTTTTGTGGGATCGGATGCTAAGAGATTAGAAGGTGTTTGGTGGGATGAATGGGAAAAAGCTTCGAAGTTGAATGCGAAGGAGAAGAGAGCGTTGAGTGGGTTATTACAGAAATTGTTGCAAGTGCCTGGGTAAGTTTGTCTTTATTAGAGTTTGATGTAGGGATTGTTTGAAGAGTTTTGAAGTTTTTTTGAAATACTAATGGGTGTTTTTGGATTTGGGATCAAAGTGCTGAGGTTTTTAGTGAACCGGTAGATCCGATCGGATTACAAATCCCAAGTTATTATCCCATCATTGGAGGAAAAGAAAATGCGCGAGATTTAGGTAGTATACGAAAAAAGTTAAATTCAGATGGATATTTAAGTATCCATGAAGTGGAATCCGATCTGAGATTGATGTTGATCAATTGTTTTAAATTCAATCCTAAACCTACACCTGTTGAAGCGATTGGTAGAGATTTGGAAAAGGTTTTGGATGTTGGGATGGCTAAGATTAAGAAGGAGTTTGGGGTTTTTGAAGGTGGAGGAGTGGGAGTGGGAGGAAGAGGGGCGAGTGGGAGTGGGAGTAGGAGTGGGGCTGGGAATAAGAGGAAAGGGAGTGAAGGTGGGTTGAGTAGTAAGAAAAGTAAATTGAGGTGATGGGGTTTGTGGAGTACATGTTTTTTTTTTGGTTTTTTTTGAAAGTGAATTTGTTTGTTTAGTTAGTATTTTTTGGTTTGTTTATTTTGTTTAGTAATGTGATGATGATGATGATGATGAGATGATGAAATGAGAAATGAAAGTGTTGATAATGATTGATTGATTGATGAATGATGTAGTGTTGAGTTGTTGTACTGAGTCTGACAATGTATTTTGATTTGATTTGATTTGATTTGATTTTGCAAAACTTGTGAAACAAAACCAGTTACCAAACCAGAGTTGTGAAATGAAGACTTCAAGTTCCAAACAACAACAACAACAACATTCAATCTACAACTCAACTTATAACGACGAGATATCGATCGAAGACACTCAGCTATAACAACAAGAACAACAAGAACAAACGAAATGAAGAATCATTCAATTCAACAACAACCATTTAACCAACTCACTTCAACAAGAACNAACCACAACAACCACAACAACACCATCACCAACTTCACCTTCAGATTCAGATTCAGATTCAGCTACTTCATCAAAATCAAAATCAAAAACTATCATCAATCAATCAAATCAAACTCAACCTATTCAACAACAGCAACAACAACAACAACAACAACAGCAACAAGATAACAATAACATTAAAAATAACAT
>KZ143069.1:4068-14897 GCA_002157035.1 Melampsora medusae f. sp. deltoidis
ATACGCTCGGACGGTCAGTTGTGATCCCATATTTCATAGACTAGCCACAGCTGACATGTGTCATCCGTATTCACCGACAGGGCTTTCGCTACTATCCTATCCCTCCGCCTCCCAACGGACAACAAGAACTCGAGATCTGTGCCAAGCGTCGAGTATGGGCTTACTGGACACAGGTAAGATCAATAAGCCATTTTGTCTTGCGTGTTTTCTGACTCGTTTGTCATCCTTTTTTCTTGGACAGGTTGTAGCATGGCACTTGTCCCGCGTTCGGGCTGATGCACAAGTCTCGATTTCATACACTTTACTCAAAGCACTTACTGCGGTCAAACCCAGTCTTGATGATATGAAAGTGACGATTGCGGATGTGCGTACTCGCTAAAGTTGTTCAGCTGTTTGGTTTGTTTGCTGATTCGCATGAGACATTTCCTCAGCTCGAAAAGTTACTCGTGAATGCTATCGCCACCGAGGCTGACCGCTCTCGTAACGCCGCTCGAATCTTGATGCGTGAAGGAGTCTCGGAAATTCTTTATAATAGAGCATTGGCACCTGATGTCGCACCTGGGTCAGAGCTTCTGCAAAAGATGCATATCATAACTACCAGCTCCTCTTCCATTGTATATAATGTGATTGCCAAACTAAGTAAGCCTTCAGATACTGAACTTGTTGCAACGCGTGGGGCCTAAAGTCCCACAAGATACCTCCGTCATATAGTTTTCTTTATATTCAAACCTGACCTGTTTGAACCGGGTTTTTTTCAGTCACCCACGTCCTTTCTCGGAAACCAAATTCACCCGGTGGAGGAAATTCATCCGCCAACCGACATGTGATGGATCTACGAGTGACTATAGCCGAATCGCGTCCATTGTGTGAGGGTGTGGCGGTCGCTATCCGCCTAAACCAATTGGTCGATTCCTTCACCGGATATCGTGAGAAGAGCTCGAAATCCAACAAAAGAGTATCTACTGGGGTACCCTCGATTGCCGATTTGGGTACATCTGCGTTGGATAGTGGCATTCAGGCTAGGATGAGACAAATCATGATGGAAACAGATCTTCGAGGTGGTCTTTCGGCACTTAGTCCCGGCGGGCAGGCTCAATCACTTGGTCTTGCTCATTTGCTTGCTGAGTTAGTATCAAGATATCTCTACTTGGTTTCCTTAGTCTGATTTGATTTCGCTGTCTTGTAGTATGGACGCGAAAAAGGAGAAAAAGGAACCAAAAGTGACGATCGAGCTGATCACTGATGCAGCAGTTGTGAGTAACGTGATGGCATCAGGGGCATCCGGAGTGAAGCCCCTGATTCTCTTGAGTGGAGATCGGATGTGAGATTATTTCCTCTTAGATGTTCAAGCCTATCAATTGTTATTGATGTCTTTCCCTCACATTGTGACACCGTGGATCATAGCTTGTCAAATGGAGATGTTGTGAATAAAGTCGGATCAGCTCAGGTAAGATGATCATTCCGTTCTACATTAACTTTTACAGCTGGCTCAATGTAGGTGCTTTACCTTTCTGATGGGCATGTGTGTAGATGGCTTGGGCCGGTAAACTAAGCGGAGGAGCAGTACTAATCTTATCAAGAGCAGATCGCGTGCACTCTAAAGATCTTCCTCCACCTGGAAAACCTTCCAATTCGGGGAATGAATTGATTGAAGCTTGGAAAGTAACCGCTGGAAGTGAGGAGGTAGATCAACTGGTCTCGGCCGGCCATGTCTCGATTAGCAACCCATTGTATGAAGATGNNCACAGGCTACATCACTGAGCTCGGTAGGTCTTGTACGGTTTACTCGTCGAAGATCTGCCGCTGAAATGGGTCCTTTTTGATGTGATAGGTTTGATGGAGCATGATATGCTATGCGAATTTGCTAATATACGATTAGATCTCGAGAAAGCCATTTGGGGTTGATTGAGACTATCAATTTCTTGATTTGTGTTATTCCATCCCTCGGCCACTGAGGCTCATGCCGTCATGATCCACCTCAACAATCTCTGTTGGCGCGGAACTCTTTGACTGATTTGTTCTTGTATTGCTCCTGTCGACGACGCCACGCTTGCAACTATCTGCTCGATATATGTATACATACTGTTCAATGTATCTTGTTGCTTGAAATATGCTTTCTTGTTTATACGTGATCATCACCAAATCCTGGCATGTATATACTCTGTCCTCTGTCATACATACGCAAACTTACACATGTCGTTTGCTTCACATGGGACTTGTTTGTTGTTAGTCAACGTGCTTTGTGATCTTCTTTGTGTGCTTGTTGAAGTCTTAAAAGCCAAAAGTCTTGTAGAATATGTTGATGTTGGACTCTCCTAGTCAATCTCCTGTCTGGTAAGTGTAGGTGAAGGACAGTTCAATTTGACAGAATTACGAAGTCCATTCTGTCTCCAGACTCTTGAAAGTATTGTGACAACAACTATGCTGACGTGAAAATAAATTGTTCGAGGACCGATTAATCATGATTCCCTCCAGTGCGATTATACCAAAGAACTACGGCCGCAAGAGAGGCTACATCTCTCAAACCAGATAGGACAAGTGCTACATAGTTTGCTCAACATACCATCTCACCTTGGAAGATAACCGATATTTCAGAAAGAAAAAGCCGGCACTATGTAACCATAAGAGGTCACCTATAATATGTATCGCATGAGTATGATCAGTACGTCTTCCGCTTCCCATTCCGCTCGAGAAGCGATCCTGCAAGGCTGCTGTAAAGGTTGATCCGAGTAACATTGATTTTGCCAGCGATGAGTCAACTCCAGCGACACTCATCATTAATCAGACAAGAAAGACAAGAAGGCATTCAATCTTCAAGAATTTTTACTGAGGTCTATTCTGGTGAACGCCTGTGTATCATACACCACGAGCTACAACACTGGAACTCGAAGATACTGAAAATTCCGACACACGAAATCAAACACAGCTACTGTGAATTTGAAAGGTTGAAGTTGTCTTAAGTGGATAAAATGGTCATGAATGTAAACGTTGCTTCGCAGGTGGATGTCAAGTATTGAGTCTGCAACTTTGCATAGGCCCACCTTCATGATAACTTTTCATGAGTTTGTCTTCAGATAGTCCACAATGTGAAGGAGAAGGATCGTAAAGAGGATATTGAAAAGGATAATAAGCAGCAAAAAAATATTTCTCCAAGGTGGTTCAAGAGGTCTAATGAAGAAGAAAAAGGATGACTTCTTATCTAAAAATCTCAAAACCCTTTACAGATAAACTGAAGATCCAACACATAAGTTTTGCAAAAAAAAGAATAAGCAAACATGAAAATATATATAAATTCAAGTATACAAAAAAAGGCTTGGAAAAAGAGACAAAACATAAACAAAAGTTACAATGGAGTTTGTAGAGGTCGATGTACAAGAAATTCAAATCAAAAAAGAAATAAATATACTGAGATAAAAAAATAATAACCCAAAGATCTTCTAAAATGTCTTTATTAACCAAAAGAAAGGTGTGTGTGTGTGTGCGTATACAAGTTTATAGAGAAAAAGATGTATGTAAGATTTGAAAAAAAAACGCAATTCCGCCTTGACGTCATTTCCAATAAGGTCTAATTCCATTCAATTTAGTATGTAGATGATAAATCAAGATTACTCATTCTTGGTAGCGATAAAGGTTGGATTGGTATGTTACCAAGAGGTGGTAACATTTCTCTACTACTGAAATCGGTGTTATTCAACGGTCGCCCGGTATCGAGCATGTGCGTTCCGGAAGAATAGGTGGGTTCATGAGGAACTTCCTTTACATCTAATGTGGTAGGGAAAGAAGTCGTATAAGAAGTTGTATCATGATAGACCGTAGGAGCACTTTGTTGTAAGGTTGTAGGTGGAAATGGAAATGATGGCTTAATGCCAGAAAGAATGTTGTCCTGTACATTAGCGCCATACCCTTGAGAAACAGAGAACGACCGAGAGCCAGAGGTTGCATCAGTAGAATGAGGAGGAGAAAGGTTATTGTAAGCCGTTTCTCGAGGAAATTGATTATACTGTGGTGAGATGGAAGTCATTGGAAATTCGGAAAGTGGCGCTAGTGATGACCAACTTGGAGTGGTATTATTAAGTCTTGGAAAACTAGGTGAAGGTGAGAATTGAGTACTAGGAGGATTCCAGGAAAAGTGACTACTATCTTGACTATGATGAAGTGGAGGAATGTTGAAATACTGAGAAGAAGCTGGTGCTGAATAAATTTGATCAGGATGACTTGAATAAGTGGCAAAAGAGAAATTGGTAGATAAAGGTGTCATTGTTGAGGAAGAAGTACTCGTGGAATCGCCCGTTGGACTTGATTTTGATGAATAATCTGGACTATTCAACAAAAGGCCATCTTCAGTATGAGCCTTATAGTGCTTTATCAATGTGGTTTTGCGACAAAAACTGCTTAGGCAGCGGTGATGTCAATTTAGTATAAGTGCTACGAATTGTGCACGAGTGGAATACATTCACTCACGTCTTTTCGCATCCAGTAAAAGGACAATGGTAAGGCCGCTTGCCGGTGTGTACTCTCCGGTGACGCGCTAGGGAACTCGAATCACTAAATGCTCTACCACATAGTTCGCAAACATGAGGGCGCTCGCCAGTGCTGAAGAAACAAATCAAGGGGACTTTAACCATCCATAACTGAGCATACCGACATCAGCAAAGAATGCTAGACTCACTGAGTACGCATGTGCACCGTCAAAGCAGATCTGCAAAAGAACACAAAAACCCAATCTCCTCAGCACATTGTAGGCGCGCGTGAGTGATCACTAGGAATAATAAAAGCGCAAACCTTTGAATAAAACATTTCCCGCATGATAGAAAATCACACTTGAACGGACTACGAGGCAGGAAATAATCTCAAATCAGAAAAACAAGCCCAAGAGTATGTGTTACTCAGAGTGAGAAAGAAGATCACCAACCGTTCATTGGTATGAATTCGAACATGACGAACAAGATCAGACTTTCGTGAAAAGGACTTTTGACAAGTGTCATAGGTGCAAGTGAACGGACGAGCGACTTTAACTTCTAAAGGCGCGTCTGCTTCGGATAATCGCATTGAAAAGGGTAGCCTTGTGGGTTTTGAAGAAAAAAAAAAGGGGGAAATTTCCTTAGAGAGCGAAAAGCGAAAAAAGACACCGCACGGATTGAGCTTTACAAAAAAAGGTCAGACTCAAGGCTAATGATCGAAGCGGGGTAGAGGCAGAGCGGAGGTCTGAGGAAAGGACTGAGAGAAAGAGAAAAAGGTAAGTGAATCAAACAAAAGTTGAACAAAGCACGATGATCTGATTGGAAAAAGGATAAGTGTAAGAGGAAGGTGCAGGGTTGAGGATTGATGCTTTGAAGGTCTTTGAGATGATGTGGACCAAAGCTCAACTGATGATATATGATTTGTAATCCGAGTTGAAGGCCACACTCGTGAACTTGTGAGTTCTAGGCAAAGATTAGCCTCGTAAGTCTTTACGAAAGCTATTCTCGATTCATTTAAACTGTAGAATGAAAGGAAGAATCAGAGAAAATGTTATCGAAAATGGTAAGAGGTTAATGTATGATTTCATCAAATCAGAAGCTGAAGATAACCTTCTTGGAAGGCTTTAACAGACCAATGGCTACTTCATTGGCAGTTTAATGAATCCTAATATCAACGGACTTATATGGGCATTTCTTACATCCGATTAAGCTCACCCGTAATGAATGAAAAAAAAAATCATCATCCATTTTGAAGACCTGGTTCAGGCTTGGGATTACACGAGTTTTTTGAACTTCAGACCGATTGAGTCTTTCGTAACGCTTAACGGAATGCACTTTGGATTCCTTTGTGCAAGTTCAACAAAAACCGTCGATGTCCTTCAAGCCGAGTCACAGGTGCATCACCATTTGATGCCGTTGGACGTATCGTAGTTGAACTTGACAGTGAAGATGATTGACTAGCCATGGTCTCTTTTCAATCACAACGTAAAGAATAAATTATTTATCAAAGAAGTCTCGAAACTAGAGTCGAAATTATAATCCTTGTTCTATCGTAACTCCATGGTTTGCTAAAATAAATTCACCTCGGATCTCCTCTTAATGCTCGTGTCTTTAATTCGATTTCTTTATTTCTTCCGCTCATTCTTCTTCCATTCATTTCATTCTACACATAAGTATTATACATGGTGCTCATTGTTCATAGTCAGTCAGGAAAACCATACCCAACACTTCATGAAGCGGAACCTTGAAAGCTCAGCAAGCCTCAAGCGTACTTTATCAATCCTTACAAAGTACATACAGCCATGCTCATCCAAATCAACCCAAATCACATTTGGCACACATTTTCCTCGTCAGACTTCAGTGGGTGAAGATAGAGTTCAATTTCATCATTCACACTCATCATGATTTCATCTTCTGCTTAAGCCTTTCTGCCCTCGAAAATTGAAGCTTCTCGTGATTGATAAGTCTACAAAAGCATATGTAAGCATAATCGAGCCGCTCGAAGGGCCGGACGTGGCCACGCAAGGGGCTTAGTCAAGCTTGACAAGAGCAAATCACATCTTGCCTTCCGCTGTGCAGAGCAGGGCAAAATTTCAATTCCACCCTCTCATACTCTGATCCTCAGAGCCTGAGCCAAAGTTCTTATGCCTCATAAACTGAAGCTTTTCCCCTTACCTGGTGTTGAGAAATGTAAGTTCAAAAGAACAAATCATTCACTACACTTTAACATTATAATGGAATCCAAAAACCGTCAATCGGTTGTTTGTCCATTCCAATATATACATACGTAGTAAGCATATACAAAAAAACTCAATAAATCTCCAGAAAAAAAGAAGAGTAGTCCATGCAAATTTCAAAAGAAAAAAGACAAAAGAAAACAACTACGTAACAGATTGAAAGATGATTAGAATTCCACCAAAAAGAAGAATTCCAAATCAAAAAAAAACACACAAAACCCAACAAAAATAATAATATGTATCACAAAGTAAGTATCATAAATGAATGAAATGATATCGGAATCCTTTAAATCAGTATGCAAAGCCAAAAAAACACAATAATCCTAAACACATATCCAAAGAAAAAAACCCCTCCCATTATCTTTGTAAAAAGCTTTATACCCAAAAAATAAATATCCAAAAACCTTCTTTCAAACAATCAAATCTCAATGCGTATTCTATCTTAACTAGAGCAAATTATAAAATAATCAAAGACCCAACATAAAAGGGAAAAAAAACACCAGCTAAAGAATACATTTCACCACACACATTACAAAAGAAACCCCGCGTCCCAAAAAAAAGTGCCCAAACCCAAAAAAAAGTTCCCAAAAAGAAAACCCAAACTGAAGGCTTCATCTCCTCATATAGCAGAAGAAGAAGGAGTAGCACTACCGATGATCGGTTCATCACCACCAATCGCTCTGCGAATGACCATCAACTGATCACACACCTTTTCATAATCCTGCAAAGTGATCATCAACTTCTTCTTCAGTCTTCCATTCTCATCTACATACTCATTCCGTTCGGTTTCCCATTCGGTTCGTAATCTGTTCAACTTTTCTTGAAATCTAGGTCGATGATCTTCCGATATGGATTCCAATGAGCTTAAGAATGGTAAGAAATAGACATCTAATTCTGTGGGATGTCGGATTTGATGGTGATGGGCTGTAGATTGAACGGCTAATCTTCTTTCACTTTCGGCTAGTAATTCGGCTTGGGCTTCGATCGTTTCGGCTTGTGCTCTAATCATGCCATTCTTACTACGCATCATCTCGCTCAATGCTAAGATCGGATCCAAATCTTCTTCAGCTTCTGTGACTCCAATCTGTTTCACAGCCTGTGTGGTCTTACGAACTAATGCTAATCAAAAGAATCAAACAATTAGGTCAGAGAAGAGGATGTGTTGAAAGGTATATGGATCTAACTTACATGTAGGACTACCTCGCTTTGTTCTTGTGCTGATTGTAGCTCGAGAACGAGTGTTGATCGAACAAGAGCAAGGTTTAGGAGACCCACCCGCCGTAGAAGTAAGGCCTAAGCTGTACCGTTTCGAGTCCCCTGAATGCACAGGAGTACAAGACTCACATCGAACGGTGTAAGTCGAAACACGTCGTTCACGATGATCTTGTCCTTTGAATGAATCAATAATCTTTCGTAGTTGATCTGGCCCATGTGCTTCATATGAATCTACAATACTTTGAACATTCGATAATGATGAACCAAAGGTGGTGTTAGCTGTACAGGGTGAGGTATTGATGTCCAAAGATGATGAGACAAAGATCAGTTCAGTTTCAGCTTCTGAAACCTTTGAAGAAAACTTCTCTTGTGGCCGTGTCAGCGTACCCTTGACAGGTGTCAGTAAGGCTGAAGACACACTAGCACTAGAGAGAGTGATAGACGCATTTGAAGTTTCAGAGTCACGTCGGAAATGTGAAGCGGGTGGAGATCGAGGCTGGATACCAAAAGCCTCAGTGAAGGGTTGAGCACAAAAGATTCGTCTGATATCCGGAAGTTTATGTACAGATGAGACAGATAAACTTCGTGGTAAGACAAGTGTCTCGCGTGATTCGGGTAAGACTGATGGACCTGCTTCAGAAGATCGACATACATCGGACAATGACTTGCTGGCCTTTGATTGAGTATAGTCTAACAAGGATCGGGAAGATGAGATCGGTCGAGGATCAGAATATTTCATTGCGGATGGTAATAATGCAGAGCGACTTCGTGGTGGATCAACGGCTTTCTGCGTCTGAACTTCTGGCGTGATGGATAGACTTGGATCGAGATGGCGGCTGAGATTAGCCGATGACATGCGCGCCGTAGATTGAGGATTGTCGATCAAGGATCCGGCATATGACGTTGGCCGAGAGTCAAGTGGGTTTTTTAAAGATGATGATATAGATAGACTCCGTGATGAGTCAGTTGGCTTGCGTGGTTCTAGCGTAGTGGATGACCTTGAATTCAGATGACGTGACGGATGAGAGACAGAGATGCGTGCGGTTGAATGATGAGGCAAAGCATAAGGTATCTTTGTAGGGTGGCGACTGTCAAAAGGAAGATCTTGAGGAATATCAGGTGAAGTGGCCAGACCAACAGTAGACTCGATTTCGATCTTATGCTGGGCTTCGGTTTTTTTGTAATCCGTCTTGCTATCCTCAAGCTCAGGTTCAGGTTGACCTTCGCTATCACATTCAAAGGAAGCCTCTTCAACAATCGTTAATGCTCGTGGAGAAGTAGGGACTGGTGGTAAACAACTAGGCTGAGAAGGTGGAGAACGAATGCGTTCATCAAGTAGTCCATCAGTGATTTGATTCCAATGAGATTGAAGCCAAGTTAATCCATTGACGGCTCTGTGTAAGGATTCCTTTGGAAGAGTTAATTCTGGAAATGAGTGGGGATTGATTCCAAGTCCGACTGTTCCGAGTTTTCTAGGAGCCAAAAGAGCGGGACCAAAGATTTGAGAGATGAGTTGAAGAGTTAATTGGTTTCCAGGAAAGAGTGGGATTTGAGATAGGAATGCAATCAGATAAACCAAAAGACTAAAAGAACGAGTTGGAAGTAATCTAAAGATAACTTGAGCAATGGTAACTCGAGTAGGGATCGGAAGTTGATCAGGAGAATCTTCATCTACACAAGTTGCCCAAAACAATTCACCTAGATCGGGTTCCAAAAGTGGTTGAGGTAAAGACCATAGAAAACCTTTGAGTAAATCACAAAGATCAAAGACTTCTTCACGATCAAGAGCCAGTAGATCACCAAAAGAAGGAGGACATTCAAAAGATTTGATAAGAGATTCAATCCGAATCGGATTTCCTTTAGTCTGGAATAAACCAGCGATTCCAAGACCTGAAAGAAAGATATTCAAACAAAATCAGAATATATATAGAAAATCAACACATGATCAGAAAAGTAATCAGAGTGAAAATCAAAATGTATGGGAAAATAAGAATGATGAGAATGTATAGAAGATAAGGTTGTGATGACTAACCCCTAGTGTAAATCTCTTCGACGGTTTTAAAGATCAAGATAGGAAGTCTATGTTTCTGACCTCCAATGATCGTCACACAACTAGCACAAGCCGTCTCAGCAAGAGGAGCGCCAAACAAACGAAATGAATTGAGGATTGGATCGGATTGAGATTGGGCAAGGGTTGATTGTGTGTTGGGTTGATTTGAATTTGTTGAAGGAGTGGGAGTAGAAGGAAAGATGGAAGCAAGGGTGATCGCCCTTGTACGCACCCAACCTAGTCGCTTTAATAATCCTTTGGGTTGATGGGTGGTGGTGGTGGTGGTTTGGGTTTGATTCTGAAGCTGATCAGTTGAAGAAGGACTAGAATCAGGTGGTTTTGGAGATTGAATGGGTTGAAGTTCAGTAGATTGATGTACAATGGATGGAGATTGATGAATGGGTTCGGTTCTTAGTTGATCGAGATTAGATACTAAAGTTGAAAGTCGATGAGATCCAAGGATAGATTCAAGAATCGAGATCAATTGAATTCGAGTGTCTAAACGGATTGGGAATTCAAGATGATTGTCATAATGGATTGAAGAAGGAGGTGAAGAGATGATGGATGGATTTGAATTTGAATTTGAACTTGAGCTTGTATTCGATTGAGGTTGTGATTGAAGTGACATTGAGTGAGACTGAGACTGAGACTGAGTAGTAGTAGTAGTAGCAGTAGTAGTAGTAGTAGCTGATGATGATGATGATGATGATGATGAAATGAATTTAGAATGAGGAGTAGTAGTAGTAGTATCAGTAGGTGAGATTGAAGTTTGAGTAGTAGTAAGTTGATGATTGTAATGATGATTAGAATCTGATTGTGATTTTGATTTTGATTTTGATTTTGATTTTGATTTTGATTTTGATTTTG
>KZ143073.1:0-10693 GCA_002157035.1 Melampsora medusae f. sp. deltoidis
ACCTGAAGTTGGGTAGGAATCGTTGGAGTTTGAGATGGGATGTTTTCAGTTTGAGTTTGAGGGGTTTGGGATTGAGGGGTTTGGGATTGAGATCTAGTATGATGAAGGATTTGTTCAGGTGTCCAAAGCGTTGTATCGGCTACTGATTCACCTATCGGTTCTAAGATCTCATGGGTTTCCATTCGGTTCTCATCACTCAACACTCCGATATCTTGTAAAACTTGTAAGTCTGAGGTCAGTTCTGGTTCATCTTCTACAGCTTGAAGAGCTTCAGGTCTAGGAGAAACCCGTTCGCAAAAATGTATTGCACAGTCAGTCTTTCAAGTGTGGTTGATCATCAGAAAGAAGATGGAAGCTTACAAGGGTGGGTCGATGGGTTCGAGTTTGATTAACCCAGTGTTTGTCCAAGCACTTTGGATGATCTGAACCGGCACTGCATTCCACGCAGCTCTACAAAGCCTCATAGCTGTCACCGGATCGATCGAATAAATCTCCGAAGCAGGTACTTCGTCAAACCGTCTGATGGCTCTAGACGTAAACCGTCTTCGATAATTAGATTTGAAAGATTGGATGATCCCAGCTGTAAGGGGTTGAACATTACTACTAAAGAATTCGACACGGATCGAATCGAGTTTCACGGACGGTAAAACGTGGCCGACAAAGGTATCGATCAAGAGTAAAATCGAACGAGCTTGTTGAGTGAGTTTTTGGTTCCAACTAAGGATCCATTGTTGAAAGATCGTCGAAGTCATCGTCGTTTTACTATTCTGTCGATACTCGAAACCGGGTTGTTGATCAAAGGTTGGATTCGTAAGTGTAGGTTGATCTGTCTTTCCAATAAATAAGGGAGGTAATCGATCTGATCCATCTGAATTACATGCTAAGGCAATCGTGAGTTTGGTTTTCACTTGTTTGGTAGGATCTTCAATTCCTTGATCAGAACCTTTGACGATCTTTCCTTCTTCCCTTTGTTGTTCTGCAAGCTCTTTATCAGGTGGCATCCTACATTCAAACAACCCCCACGCAAAAAAATCGTTCAATTTCAAATCATAAGCAAAAGAAAAAAACTTGCAAAAGATTAGGAGAACACTTACGCATAAAACAAACCAGTTTCATCCATATTATAAACATCTTCTGGAGCATACTGAGAGATAATGGCCGTAAGTCTAGCCAAATCAGACTCAGGTTGAGGTTTCGAACTAATCGGAATATCCGGTATCGGTTTAAAATGTCTTAATCCGTTCCTTTGTCTAAAAGCATCTAACCAACCATGACTAAGGGTAAGCCATTCAGCCGATGGGATCCCACAAAGCTGAGCAAAATGTTTCCATTTCTCACAAATCACATCACCGGTGATATTGATTTTGGCCAAGATGGCTTGTTGAACCCATTCTTCTAACATACTTGTGACTTCGGGATGAGTGGTACCTCTGACACGTTTAGCCGTGGTGGATCCGGGTGGGGCTAAGGCTCGGATATGTAATTCGTCTTTTACCCAGGCTGAGACTAAGGGTTGTTTGATACGTAATTCTGGATAAATCTTTTCAAAGTGTCGGGCTGTGCCGGTTTGTGATTCTCCATTTTCATGATACCAATTTAAAACTTCAATCTTTTGTGCAAAGGTTGCAGTTGTCCTTCTGAGTTTTTTATGATCTGATTTAGGAGGTGTTGGTGTATGTGTATTTTGATCTTCAGAAGCCGTCATACTATTACGTGATCGTTTGTTTGATTTAGAAGTTGATGATGATGGTACTACTTCTACTGGAATGGATTCTTCTTCAATGATAGATGAGATGATAGATTGATTAAGTTGAGATTGTTGAGCAGCTGCTAAGATTCGAAAGAATGCATCGAATTCTTCTTCTGAAATGATAGTAGGAGTGTTTTCAGGTAATTGAGATAATTGTTCAAATGTGATTTGTTCATTTGTGATGTTGGCTTGATGTTGATCGATGGAGATTGAATTAGCTTTTTGTGCGATTGCAATTGAAGTTGGATCTTTTTCGATTGAAGGATCCATTGGAATCGTACTTGAACTTGAACTTGTAGTACTTGAAAGTAATGGTAGATTGATTTGAGATTGATTGAGAGATTGTAGTCCATTTTGTAGAGTGTTTAGATGATATTTGTTGGGTAATAATTCGGGTGAAAGTTGTGCAGCTTGAATGGGAGATTGAACTAAATAAATCATAAATCCAATTCTAGAAATGTATGTTGGATTATGATGATCATATGAATATGGTTTGATCCAATTCCATTCATCTTCACTTCTTCTTCTGGTGGTGGTGGTGGTGGTTGTTCTTGTTGTTCTTGTTGTTGATGATGGATTATTTCGTTCCATCATGGATTAAGACCGGTTCGGTTGAATAACTAACTTTCTTTTCAAATCTTCTTTCTTTCAATATGGCTTTATGTAGACAATCTCAATCACCCGAACTCCGATCTTCGGACTCCTTCATGCTACTCTCTACTCGACCCGGAACACGGATATCTTAAGCTATCCGGTACCGAATGACAATATACAGCATTGGCTGAATTTTGACTCAATGGTGCACTTACGGGATCGAGATGATCTGATGATTTCCAGGTTGGTTACTATCAGTCCATTCAACATTCGGTCTGATGCTTTTTTTCATTCGGAGCGTGATATGTATGCGGTGATATGACGTCACATTGTCATTACCATTCCTTGTCGAACAAGTAGTATGTATGTATGCGGTAGGGTAGACTTGAGAGGGGTGGTGAAATTTGACTTGAATGTTGAAAACTTCACTTGAGCAAAGAGTCTTTGACCGAATCAAATCTTACTACATCGATGGATCATTGGCAATGGTGTATAAGAAATATAAATTTTTACTCAATCATCAGGAGGCGGCCCAGGATCACAGGTTTGAGTTCTCATACATGAGCTAACAAGATCAAAAAAGAATTCAAACACTCGATTCAACCTTACCATCACCCCAAAGTTACACAAAGAGAGTATTCTGCATTATCCCTAGACGAATTAAAGGAGGGTATGAGGTGGTTAAAGCGAAAGAGGACGAGCTCGTGACCGTCATTGCATCCTACCTCCAATAAGGCCGAAAAGACTACGTACTGAAAAACGGGAAGGATTTTATTCACTAACTCGTTACCGTGCCTATTGTGTGGGTCCACTCTAACAGTCCTTTCACGTCATAGACCCAGTATCTGAAAATAAGTAGGCTTTGTCTATTGACATGCGGTGAGATATTGATCTCATGGAAATCCCTTTCATCTCAGATACTCAGTAGTGTTGCCACACGAAAAGTAGCAGAATAATGGTCTTGGTAAATTGGAGTACGCTATCACATTTTCCAACGACTACCAAGGCAGTTCCCTGCCTACCTCAACCCTCAACTCTGAACCCCGTGCATATCCATCCACTACCTGCGAATCCAATGATAGGCTATTCTTTTATCAAAGCTTTGAAAAAAGATCATGAAGAATTTTGAGTATAAAATAGGTGGATTGGATAGGCGTATTACAACTTTTTATTCATCACAAGCTTCATCATCTCCATTCCTCTCAATTTCTCTACTGTACATATATCAATCCTTACCAAACCAAAGCTCACATCACCTACAAAAGATGAATTCGTTTTCCTGTGTTTTAGTTGTTTTGAGTGCTCTAATGATCTCTTACATCCAAGCCATCCCATCCACCCAACACTCATCCTTAACCACCCAAGCAAAACGAGCCATCAATGGATCCTCAATCCCATCAAACCTAACAGATCCTAGTAAATCATCAGACAATAATTCATCAACAAACCCAACTAGTTCTCCTACCTTACCCATCACAAACACCACCACCGATTGCCCCACAAATAACGCAACCTCTTCCCCACTCAATAGTACTAGCAGTCCGAACGGCACGGCTACTACTCCTCCCCTTTCGTCTGCTAACAATGCTACCGGCAGTATCAATAGTACGGCTACGATTCCTTCCGGCTCGACAGCTAGTAATGCTACGAGTGACCCTTTGAGCAATGCCACAAGTATCCCATCCACCAATGCCACAAGTATCCCATCCACCAATGCCACAAGCATCCCATCCACCAATGCCACAAGCATCCCTTCTACTAATGCTACCAGTGACCCTTCTACCAATGCTACCAGTCTCCCATCTACCAATACCACGAGCAGCCCTTTGAGTAATGCTACAAGCATCCCTTCGAGCAATGCTACCAGCAGCCCTGCGAGTAATGCTACAGATCTTCCGTCTACTAACGCTACCACTATCCCATCCACCAATGCTACCAGTGTTCCGTCTACCAACACTACAGGTAGCATGCCTACTAATATCACGAGTACTCCTTCTACCAACACTACAAGTAGTCCTACTAATATCACCAGTACTCCTTCTACCAACACTACAAGTAGTCCAACGAATATCACCAGCACTCCTTCTACCAACACCACAAGTAGTCCAACGAATATGACCAGTACACCTCCAAGTTCTACCAACACTACAAGTAGTCTGCCTACTAGTACTAATTCTACTACAAGTCCTTCTGCTTTGTCAAATCATGGGAAAAATCATACTTCAAAGAAAGATGATCATAAATCAACGGATGCAGAGATTGAAAAACAAAAGAAACTTGTTAAGGGGTTGTGGATGAAGTATGTTGATGAACAAGAAAAGTTACAGAAGATGATGTTTACTCATATGGAATCTCAAGTACGTTCTTTTTCAAGTTTGATTGACATTTTTTTCTTTCGAAAGAAAAGTTGGTTGAGTTTTACTGATTTGATTGGTTTCTTTTTAAGGCTAAGAACTTTAAACCGATGAATATGATGCCAATGTAAACCCAATCCAAATCTAGTTGACCGATTCCAACTCCTTGTTTCCTTCTTTTCTTGGTGATCTTCTTTTATCTTTTAGAGTACGATTTTTTTGGATTTCTTAACTTCCACATTCTTTAGCTTACCCCTTACGAATAATCAAATCCTCCATTCTTGTGCTTCTTCTTCTTAAACTTTCATTTCAATTGTTTCTTGAACAAATCTAATACATACATCTGTATCACAAAGAGTCAGAATTGCCATAATATCCTTTCCGAAACTGTTTTGGGGAAATTCCCGGCTCGCAAAAAATTGCACAACCCTTTGGAATATCCTTCAGTCTTGTTGACTGGATATCACGTGATACAAAGATTCGTGCTGAAGAGTTTATACTATATGCTTCCATATGTATACGTATTTTTTTTCCAATGCCAAGGCGAAAAAAAACGTATCCAGACTTCATCCGGCGGGCATAATACAATATGGGATGGGATATATGGATGATAATGAAACCGAAGCAATATTTTGTGAGAGACGTATCACGAGAGCTATATATCAACAAATTTAAGAGAATGAAGAGATGAAGTCGAGTCTTGGAACGAATAAGTTGTTTTAATTATATTCACATTAAATACGTCATTGATTGTTTTGCGTAATCTTTCTTTTTGGTACAAATTGAAAATTCAAATTCATGATAAATAACAAAAACCTCAAACCTCATTTGTTAATGCAATACGTACGTGTGTTTTTACCTACATAATTATTATTCATGGTGACGCTGATGACGTTGAGGATCAAACAGGGACTTGACTTTCACTCCCGCCTTCGGAGTTTGATAATCGGATAAGATCGGATCACAAAACCCCGCTTTGCTCACTACGTAGTACGGACTTGACCCGGAATTTCACATCAATCCAAAAATATCCCCTAAAATGCCAAGAAGTCGTGCCGCAATCTCTAGACTTTACTGACTGTCTCGAAGAAGAGATGGCAGAAAACCGACCGAGCTCGTGAGGGAGTCCTCCACCTTGAAGCCTGAGGTCTATTTCCTGAGCCGCCGGCCCTTCGCCGGCGAAGGAGTGGTTGTAAATAAACACAGTTTTTCCTTCCATCGTGTTTGCTCCGGTGTGTGCGGTTGTCTCGTGAGCATTTGGTACGTGGCGGACTCGAAATCCATATCCGCTTTCACTTTGTTCCACCACTTGTCAGCCCCTTTGACGGAACCGGACTATCAACTCATCGGTCGTGAGTTTTGACCAGATAGCCTCTACCGTGCTGCCTGAACACGTGGTACGCTAAACTCAATTGAGTGTAGTGGTACGCCACATTTATAGCCGCCGCCCTCATGGTATGGTTGTACCCACCATATGTAAGTCGACATCGGAGCGAGTTGACTCCGAATGCAAGAGATGAAGAGTTGATTGAACTGTGTCGATTTGTAGGCATCTTTGTGGTAACAACAGGGGTCAAGACTATCAAACGACTTTTGTAGTACCCACTCATCCTGTTAGTCCCACACTTCCTTTCGCTTCTTCCCAACTTTTGAAGTTTTTTTTTTGGCCCGCATTTGAGGGCCGTGGGTCTTCACTCAGAAGAGCAACACGCGACTTTTGGACGCATCCAGAAGAAACTCATCACAGTGGCATTTCTTTGTTTGATCCCCACATCTGCATCATTTCTTGGTATCGATCACATTCCTTGCTGTTTGAAGAGCATTCGGCGTTTCTTTGTGTAAACGAAAACGCTTGGAAAAGTGTACTCTAAATTTATATCATTTGAATGAATTTGTTCCTTTCAACGATCACATAGAATCTCTCACCCCCGTCCATATGGCTCATCAAGGTCTCTTTCTCAGAAAATGCTATCGCACTAATTGATCAATTGGATTAAGGTCTAATTTGAAATATTTTTTCTGCCTTCGATCTCCTATATAGTTCGATACTCAACAGCATGAGGCTCACCAATAGCCCTCAAATTCATCGCAAGAGACCCATCTGGCCAAATCAACAATTACCTCCAACACCTGAAGAAAATCCTAACACGATGAGGACAAACCCATCAGACCAACTTGACCTACACACTCAAGACTCCTCACTAGCCTTCAACATTAATGTTCTTCTCCTCTCCGTCTCTGCCTCTGGTGAAATACTACGTGTTGCCGATGACTTGGTTCACAGGGTATCCAAGCGAGTTCGGAATAATGCTATCGTTCGGAGCAAAATGTCCCAGAGTCCTAGGACCAACAATCCTGAAGTTCGAATTACGCTTCATGTTTTAATTCTTTTACCGCATTCACTCACTTTCACAGTTGAAGCTGCTGCACACCTCGATACGCTCCGCTCAATACCCAACATCATTCTACGTATTCATCCCATTGTGACCATCCATCCTTCTGGTTACAGACAAACCCTTTTTCGAGCCCTTCACACTGGTCAACTGGGCGAGATTGTACATACGCTCTCTCAGGCTGCCTTTGTCCTTTCAATAGAATCTCCTTCACATGATGGTAGCCTTGATCTCTCTGGTGCATTTGTGGATGTGATTGCCCAATTACTTTGCTCTCACCTTGCTCTACAAAACGCGACTCGATTCAAATGGAAAGCAATGCTCGGGAGACCAACAATTTCAGTCTACCTTGCTTCATCACAAACTATGGACGAACACCAACTCACTGATCAAACTATGTACATCGCTCGTCATAGTGCCAGAGTTCTAAATGACAAGGCATCCGCTTACTCGGGAGCAGCTGGTCTTAAACAAACGAGTCAAAATGCTCAAGAAGAAGTCAAACGTCCGAAAAAGAACGCTCCCCCAACATCGTCAAGACCACGAACAGCCAATGTCTCGACCAGTACACCTTCACATGAAACCACTCCTCGACCTCCAACTCCTGAATTGATGCGAACCGCACCGGGTGCCTCGCCTGTTTTTTTGGTCGCCCGACTCGATTGTGGTATCGAATTGAGAGTGTTCCAGCCCGATTCACCAGATATACCTGTTTTCGAAGATCAACCGATTCAGACATCACCTCTTCAACCTGACCCTTGCTGTCTTACTCAGCCTCATCCACATCTTGCTCCTGTATCATCTGCAAGGCCTCATACGGCAGCTACACCCGAAGGCTTCCGCAATGTAACTCCCGCTCTACAAATCTCTATGGGAGCTAGTAAACTCCTCGAGCCTAATCGTAGAGCCAACTTACCTCCTAAGAGCTCTTTGCGAGCTACCAAGCTACCTATCGAAACAACTGTAGAACAACCCCCGGTGGTTCAAGTACTAGAATATTACCCCGAGAAGGCATATCGGTTATTAGGACATGGTCAAACCGGAGCGCAGTCGCATTACGTCAAGTCGGCCACCTTGCGCACTCCTTCTCCACGTCAGGCAAGTGAACATGTGAGTACTGTTCCAATTTTATCACAAATACGTCGATTGCTAAACTCTTGGCCAATCCACAGTCGAGGGGAACTCGCCAACAAAGTCACCGGCCTGCAACCGCTGACCCGAGCATCAAGGTGAGATAATCCTTAAAATTATCACATCATTCAATAAAACTTGATCTGAATGTCTTCCTATCGCAGCACTCTGCAAGCCTACATCGGTCTCATATGCCAACTGAGCGACCGCCAGCTGGTATGGTTTTTCCGGACGCTCAAGTAAGTAAATCTCAGCACCGGCTCATCAGATCTCACTTGTCTTGTCAGTTCTAAACATCCGAATTGTTGACCTTCATCAGATCTTACCAATCTCAACACCGTCACCTCAGCACAACCAACCTAAGCCACGATTTCTTTTACCGACAACCTCTCCACAATACCACNAACGCTCCTGATACCCCCGAAGTCGATTCTCACTATCATACAACTACCGCTACAAAACTCACTTTACCACCCCGGCCTACTCGATCTGGTGCAAGATCTCGTACAGCACATACCGTCAGAAGTTTCGAGATCGAGCCCAACCACGACCGTAAAGCAGCTGTCACCTCTAATCTGAGTAGAAGCCACAATAGCCAGTTGAGCAGAAGTCGATTACCATCAGGTTTAGAAATCGATCGAGAGTACCCTGATGAACAACAAAGAGCCATCAAGGTAACATCAAACGGAGAAGGATTACAACGGCAACTTCAGCTTGCTAGTCTTGCACTTCAAAAACAGCCAGTTTTGAGAGATATTCCTCAATTTCGAAGCGAAAATGCACCTTCAAAAGATGAACGCATGGTACCTTTAGTTAACAACGAAGTTAGTATGAAACATCAACAAATCCCGATGACTGCAAGATGTCAAGTTGATCAGAGAGAAGTAGGCAAACTAGAGGGGATCCTCATGGATGAAAGTCAACAGATGAATGTGCAGTTCATGTTTGATAGACAAGCTAGGAATCCAGATATTCAAAGACTTCCTGACTCTATGCAAGCTAGACACGATATGACGAACATGGAGGTAGAGAAAGAGGCAACTAATGATCTTCAAAACACGTTTTGTCCATCTGCTCTTGTATCACGCTTTAGTTCTATTCGATCAACTGCCTCGAGCCAGGTCTCAGGTTCAGTTTACTCCTCGCAACATACCTATACTGGCAGTGATGATGAAGACGATGAACAACATCTGACACAAATTGCTGATTTACTTAATGATCGAAGAAAAAGGGCTGATCATTGTTTAGCAGCTCTCAGATAATCGCATTTACCCGATCTAGATATTGGCCTAGGCTCCTGACAATACTTTCTTTATGTCCATATGTTTTTGTTCTTGTTTTAAAATAATAACTAGAGTTTGTTTGAGTTTTTTCAATGTTTTTGTTCATTTTTCTGATGGTCACTTTTTATCGGATCACGATTCGACTTTCAAAATTTACCCTATCACCTTTCGCTATATCCAAAATATTATATCGTCTATCTTAACGTACATACTATAATCCCGACCTTTATTCATTCTTAAAACCCCTATTCACCTTTTTACACGAAAAAAATATACATCACCTCACCCACTAGAATTTCCCTCTATATTTTTCCTTGTAGAGGTTTACTTGGAAACAAATGCTTTCAATTTTGTTTTCATTTTTTCTCCTTTCATCATGTAGTACGAACAAAATTGTGAAAAATCAATGACCTGCTTAATTTAGCTCAAAAAGCTTATATCCTCACAACAATGAGCCCTTTGACTTTTATTTGTATATGAAGCCATTTGCATTACTTTTTTTTTGTAATGAAATGGATTAGTCAAGATGAACAAGAGTCTTTGATTCATATGATCACCAAAGTTCCAAGTTGCACAATCAATCAATCTGCGATGCTCTGTTGAAACTTGAAGTACGAGAATAATCAAGATGAACTCGAACCCGTCCATATACGTTAATCGGTTGCGAGTGATGCCATGCTCGGCATCGGATCGGATCCTCTGGCACCGTCCCTGGCGAGCGCAGATCGGGAACACTGAAGTTGATTAAGTCGAAGTTGAGAACTTGATGAGTTTTGTAATGCGATCATTCGCTAATTATTTTCTCGGCAATTTTCAAGTCAAGACAAACACGAAAGAAAACGACTACTGTCAAGATCTAAAGTTTACGCACAAAATGACATGAAAGGCGTATGAAAATCGAACGAACTCGAATTACCCCATTGAGGATGCGATCCAATGAGCCAAATGAACGAGAAGTTAACTTGTGATGGATGTCAACTTTCGTTCCCTTCTGACAAGTCGACTCAGACGTATCAAGAGTGGGCGTGAGTTATGTCATTGCAATGGCTTCAATCATCCTCAGTATTGAATGTCACTTACGAAAGTATAAATCAGTGGATGGACGGTCTTGCTCGATCGCGATTTCGGAATGTATCACCTGATTCGCGCCAGTAGCAAATTTTGGTATTCTTCAATACCATTATTGGA
>KZ143082.1:0-15728 GCA_002157035.1 Melampsora medusae f. sp. deltoidis
TTGGAGCCAAAAGTATGCCAAAAAGAATTTCATCACCATTTTTCATCATGATCTCATGAATTGTGTTTTGTTTCTACAAAAGCTGCTCTCAAACGGATTGGTGACGTGAACAATGCTTGTAAAGTAAGTCTTCACACTCAATCTTGCACTTTAGATGGGAAAAGGTATCTGATTCAATCGTAAAAAATTAGGTCACTTTTATCGTTTGTGCCAAGAGGTAAGAAAAACTCAACTCTACTTGATTGATTTCAATTTATGTTGTTCTGATATCAAACTCGATATTTAAAAGTCATCGAATCCGATTCTTAGCCTCATCAGCGGAGCAAGATAAATCTGGCAACGCTCCCGCTGGAATGATAGTAGATCGAGAAATCGGTGATCCTCACCTTTTCGATTTCTTCTGTCAAAGTCAGGGTGGCCTCAAGGGAACTTCTAGACCTTGCAGATACTGCGTTTTGAAAGACGAAAATTGTTTTAGTCCAGATGATTTGCAAGAATTGATCAACTCTGGTATGTAGGATTTTGGCTTTGTTCTCGTTCACTTTCACTCATCGTTAAATGATCTGGTTCTTTGCACTTTCATTCTTTGCAGTTTGTTCATCTTATCAACCCGCTACTAGATCCGTCGGAATGGCGGCTCCAGCATACGTGAGTTACATAGACATCTATTTCTAATAACCTCAATACCGATCGATTTTAAAAATTCATTTTATTTAAATATTTGATAGTATGCGGACATTCGTAAGTTCAAGATCATTCTCTTAGTCTTCCAAAAATTTAACCATCTTTTAACCATTTATTTTGTTTCTTGCAGTGGCCGATAGAGGTCGAATGTGGTTAAACGTAGATGACGATCATGCAAGTTCGGTCACTGGTACCAGCTCAAATGAACAAACTGCAGAAGATAGGTTCACGGATATTGAAACCTATAACGCAAAGGTCAACAACATGATGAGTAAAATCGATAAAGTCAACCACACGATGTGGTGGACTTGAATTCAATTCTATCTCCATTTCTCATCACCTATATTGGTCTGATGATCGGATTTGCATCCCTGACTCGTGGTTTCTTGAAGTTTCTTTCTGGATTTCTCATTCACCTCATCATATGGCTTGACTTGGTTTCTTTGTTTGCCTTTCATTAATAGAAGTCAATCATTTAAATTAAGAGGTCCTTCAAATCAAGTAGTCTTGCTTTAAATGTTCAATTTCTATCTTTGGATACCTCATGAAGAAAAACTGATTTGGTCTCAGTCACTTGTATTTTTACCTTGAATATATGATCTCAGATTAGAATATCTAAGCATGTTTCCTTCTGATTTCACTTATCAACTGATTGCTGTTCAATTTTTTCAATCTTTGTGAGATTGAAAAACACACGCGAAATATCGATCAATCTCTTATAAGTCACTTGTATTTTTCTTACCTTGAATCAGCGATCTCAGAACAAAATATCTAAACACGTTGGTTTCTCTTTTGATTTTATCTATTGGTTTGGTCGGAGTGTCTGAGTTTTGTCAGGTGGAGCCATATACTTGTTCCTTCCCGTTATTAGTTCTTTGTGAAAGGGATTGTAACACATGAAAAGAGGTTTCTTTACCATAGTGTTGTCACGTTCCTCACTGATAGTTTTTGCTAACTAAAAGACTATACACCAGAGGTCCTTTGATGGTGACCAAACCTTCTCTTTTACATATTTTCCTCCTTTGAAATCTGTCCAATCTTAAGGCAAAAGTTCCCAGAAGCACGATTGATTGAGAGTGGAGCTTTCCAATTCACCAAGATTTTGTTTTCCGCCTCGCATTGTGTTACTCAAACATCTGATAAGCGGGAACTGCTTAATGATGTTCTCCCGGCCGTAATTGGGGAGGTTTCGTCAAATGTGAGGACTTGCTCGGTAGACATATCAAGGATAAGTATACGTTCAGATATAGTATGACAACAACTGCTTGAAAGGCTTCACTTTCCACTGACTTTACTGGCCATGTAGCTCGGTTTCTGTCTTTCAGAGACATCTGTGATCTCCTCAGTTGAACTCAACCTGCGGATCCCTTGAATTTGTTCGACTCATTATTCACTTGTTCATGAGTCTTGGTATACCCAAATCATCCCATCCAAGTCATCCAAAACACCTGCGGGTAGTATCAAGGTGCCATTGTAAGAAGTCCAAGATGAGGCTATTTCATTGATCTGATCTACAATTGAAACAATTCTTAGGAGTAGATATTTGAAGAAATCACATTATCAAATAAAAGACATAAAAAAACAATCAGCAAATCAAATGATGATGTTGACTTTTCCTTTGACAACCTCTTGGTTAGACACTGAGAGTGATTGATCAGGCTGTGTGAATGTTGGCTACATGCAAAACTCGGTTACGTTTTGTAAAATCAGTTGAATCAGGCATTTGTCTTGAGAATCCAGTGATGTTTGAGATTTCAAACTTTTAAATGAAAACGTCTGTCCAGATCATCATTTTCACTTCATGGCTTTCGAAGCTCATTGGCGGAGTTTGGTTGAAAGATTTCAACGTTTTCTTTGAAAGGGATTGCTCAAGACTTATGAATTCATTCTTCGTTGTTTCCTTACAGTACAAGTATGCTATTGACTGATTGCGTTTGGAGACAGGCCAAATTGCAAAGGACCGATTTCGGTTGACAAACTTCGAAAAACTAGATTAAAGGACGATATACATTTTATTCTTTTCTCTAAACAACCTTTGCAAAGTGCTAACCAAGAAAAATAAAGAATCACATCATGCTTCACTTGTTTTGTACGCTTTTGCAAAATCAAAGTTTTGACGGGTCACACACTGGATATTAAGTAGCTGCGCATAAGTATATCGCTGAAATCATCCGGTACGAGATTGGACCTTGAGGATTGAAGTTCGGGGTGCAAGATGCCTCGATTGTGTTTTGTGATGAATGTGTGGACTTGATCTCGTGTGGGTAACAGTGGGTATCTCATTGATCCAAAGCAGTGTCCGATGTCGCATCCAATTCCGCATCCAATTCCTATTGGTCCATCAGAAAAGTTTAACCACGGCATCAGAGAACAGGCGTTCAAAGGGAGCGGGAATGTTTTACAGGAGAGTGACTAACCATGATCTCAGCCGGTTCCAAGTCATCAATTGCAAAACATTTGATTCCATATGCCTCAAAGTCTTCAATCAAGCTTTCAGGAAGCACGTCCTCCAGGTATTCAGAGGAACTACCTCTACCTTCAGTATAGAATAGACACTGTTTCAAGTTGGGTATGTCTTGAAAAAGGACCTCGTCACGTGATGTAGTTGAAGGCTGGGAATGTTTTTCATCTTTGGCTTCTTCAAAGTATTCGAGCCAAGGATCAAGGGAGTGCTCGATAGGGAAAACAAGCGTTCGTGCATGTCGAAGTATTGGCCAACGGGTCCAGCCACCACCATCTTGAACCATGTCATCCCAGGGATGTGATGAAACCACACGGAGACGTGGACATTCCACAAAAAGCGCTTTATAGTCCCATTGATGGCTAAGACTGAGGGTGAATAGACCTTCCAAGCCTTCTTGAGCAGCTTTCAAAACAGGTAGGAGTACGCCAGCGTACTCTTCAGTTGGAAAGCATTTGATGATCTTCAAGCTCGATCCTGCGTTCTCGCAGATGTTGACGATCCCACGGAGGTCTGAATACTTCCTACTTTCAGAGTCCTCGTCATTGTCATTTTTATCGGCATATGCGTATTGGAAGTTTAGATAGCGCAATTTTTTTAGGGCTGACTCGGAAAATTTCATGGGAGGTACGGCACTATATCCAATGGTCAACTCTTCGAGGCCAGGGATGGCGTCCAATAGATCAGCTAGAGTTGAAGATCCCGCTGAGTCATGAGATTGTATGTCAAGTTCTGTGAGTGATTTGGCGGTCCTCAGAGCATCCACTAGTGGAGTTACACAATCCATCTCGATGAAATCCAAATCTAGTGCCCGAAGGTTCTCGCCGAACAGTCGTATCAATTCGGCAGCCTTGTCAATAGACACCTGTGACTTCGAGTAGGTGGCCTCAACCAGATTGTTTAATCCAAGCCGAAGAACAGGAAAGAGCCGAGGTTGAGAATCATGGGTGTAAGAAAAGATTGTCTTCCAGTTTTCAAGGAGAAATTGTGCTTGCTTGACATTCTCGATACAAATGGAACTGAGAACTATCGGTATGACTGCAGCGGACCAAGATTTACAGACCAAACGAAGGTCCAGAAGGCTCTGAGATTTGCGACGTGAGGATTGGGTCGCGACAAGAGTGAAAATTTCAGTCAAAACTTCGGTGGGCAGAGACCTAGAGGCGTTCCCTGAAATACCGATGTCTAGTGAGGTCGACATCGTCCAAAAGTCTGTCTCGGAAATGTGGGTGTGATCTTAAGCTTAGTGTGATTTGAGAAAGATTGACCGCTTGGCTTCGCAAAAAGTCGTTGGCGCAGTGGTCGAACAAAAAGTTCTACTTACAGGTTTTGTATTCTTTGTATTCTGCAAATGAACAGAGAAACAAAACTTGGCATGGATTTTGGACCAAGCCTGATCTGTGATCGTCTGTGATTGTACGCCTGATAGGTTTACTCCTGATTGATTCCATATCAAGATTATCTGTGCACTGTCAGGAAAAACATTCAAACCTCAAACTGGTGATGTTTTACAAAAAACGAAATAGAACACGACATGTATCAAAACAGGTTAGATCACACTAAGTAGTACAATATGAAGTAAAAAGAAGCGTAAGCAAGAGGTAACAAAAATATGGCCGAGACTCAAGAACACAAAAAATACATCAAATCAAGCACTAGGTATATAAATCAGATAACAACAAAAAAGACAAGGAGAAGCTCAAATCTATAGCCCACTTTCCACTATGTTAAGAATGCTTTTCATTCATGAGCTTGACTTTTTTTGAAGAACTGGCTGATGAATCGTCAGATAATTTCCTTTTCATGGTAAATCCGGGTCGAGTTAATTCTGGATTATTTCCTCCTACACCTCGCCAATCTGATACTTCATGAAAAGCAATGAAATCTACAGGCCAAACAATTCAGAATGTCAGTGTGAGCGTTTTCAGCTGATGAAGAGGTAAGATACACTTGACTTACCTCTCGAAAAATCAACATTACGCAACACCTGGATGTCGTGATTGATGTGTTCGTCCACTGAATCCCGGTCATCCACATCTGCATCGTACCTCGATGTTGTATCAGACCCGGAATAATCCGAATGAGAGCTTGAAGTCTGAGAGTCCGGGTCATCCACATCTGAATACCTCGAAGTTAAGTCACATGCTGAACCGCACCCAGAACAATCCAAAGAGCTTGAAGTCTGAGAATCCCGGGCATTCACACCTGAATTGTACCTCGAAATTGAATCGCATGCTGAACCACACCCAAAATGATTCGAATGAGAGCTTGAAGTCCGGGAATCTCGGTCATCCGCATCTGAAGCAGACCCCAAAGTTGAGTCACATGCTGAACCACACGCAGAACAGCTCGCAGAGTTTGAAGTCTGAGACACAGAATCCGTATCCAATTCATTTCCCAAAAGCTGAGGATTATAATTCCCAGCTTCTTGAAGTTCTCCTTCTGCTTCTTGATAACCTAAGAGTCCATCAAAGCTGTAGTGCATATGACCGGGTTGATGAACCGGATGATTGAATTGAAAGATAGGGTCGGCGGGCTTGATGACTGGAAGATCCAAGGTGGATTTGGGATGTATGGGTTGATTGACTTCGTGATTAAGCTTGAAGGTGCTTTCGTGATATACGTGTTGTATGGGTGGAGGATTAAAGGCAAAGATAGGAGATTCAGGTCGCATGACTGGGACGTGTTGTGCGGTAAGGACCCTTTGAGTGGTAGCAACTTCTTGAATTGTAGATACCCTTTGAATGGTAGTGACTTTGTGCATGATAGGCGAATTTATGGAGTCCGCAGAGAAATCTCGCTTGTAATCAGTTGCGTTTTGAGGTACTGGGATTGGTATTACAAGATTAATGCCCTCTTCACGATTCCTAGATGAAAGTGGCATAAAATCTAAAGGCCAAAAAAGGTCAGACTCAGAGTTTGATTGTGTTCAGCTGAAACTTAGGTGAATTAAACTTGACTCACCTTTCAAGACACGATGGTCACGCAAAGAAGGGATATTACGAGTGATTCGCCCGGCAGATATTGGCGCAAGGGTGTCGTCATGAAAGGGTAATGATGACCGACGGAGAAGAGATCTTGATGAAGATTGGGGGTACATTCTGAAACAAGACGGTTTGATGAGATCAAAAGTCGAGGTTGGTCTTTGCTGATAGACACCAGAAAGGTGGGACAGTTGCAGTAGGTGATGTGGTCAATGTGGTCAATGTTTGATTGTACGATTGAAGAACGTGACAATCGAAATGAAGGCTAACGAAGGATATATTGATGCCAAGAAAGTCTGCTGAGGACATAAGCTCGAAGATTACATACCCTTCACGTAGGGCAAAGCGGAGAGAATTGCATGGTCACATCCTTATTTCTGTCTTTGTGATATGAGCCTGTCTCGTTATGCCTTCCCTTCGAAACGTGTTGGCACGCATACTAGAGGAGGTTTCTTTCCCTTGCTGATGTCGCGCTCCTCACTAATATTCCTTACTGATCAAAAAGACTCATAGTACCAAAGCTCTCTTAATGTTGACCAGATCGTTTTTTACACCCTCGCCTTCTTGGAAAGTTTTATGATCCTACGTGGTGGCAACCCTCTAAAATGGCGGACACAATTGCTTAATAGTGGAGCGTTTCAAAAATCAGGATCTTGTTTATAGCATTTCAGATGATATCTATTCAAGCATGTGATAAGTCACAATGCACCAGAAGGCCTCCTGACCATAACTTGAGCAGGTCTCGCCAAATTGACAATGTCCCTCGATAGCCATGTGTGGAGGATGAGTATACGTTAAGATACAATTTCTTTCAAGTTGGATAAAAAATTGAAGGATTCAGTAGCAGGACACTGGACAAATGAAGATTATCAATGTGTACCATTTCTGATTTCATTTCATTCATCCTGATTTTACTCACAATTGATCAAAAGTGGAGTTGTCCAAGTGTGGATTTCAAATTATTTCAGACTGAAAGAAATACCATCAATTCATCAAGATCTGTAGATTAAAGGCTCGTGAGCCTTGAGGGTTCGCTCTTAGTTACACTTGCTTTCACACAGGTCCCGATGTAAAGCTCAATGTCGCATTGCAGGTTTACAGTAAAGGAAAGGGGGAAAAAGATATACAATATCCGGATTCCGTACAAGTGAAGAAAAAAGCTTTCGAAATTGGGTAGTGGCCACCATCAAGACTGATAAGGCTTTATATAAGTCAATTTTTAACATCCAATTCTAGAGAAAACCTCTCAATTGCTGACATTACTCTTCTACCATCAATCAAGCTCTGAATCTCGAACAAAACCTATTGTTATCACAAGCTCTTCATCCATCTCTCTCAATCCAATTTTCTCTCAACTGCTTGGGCCTCAGCAGTCAGAACCCCGAGTCCACCAACGTCATGAACCCATCTCACCCAAAATCACTTTGAAATTGATATACCAGTTTGAATTTACTTATTTTTTTTCTCACTCAAGTGATATGGAGTTTTATAATTCTTTACAAAAAGATAATCTAAAAAATACCAGATCAAAACACACTGCAAAGAAAAAAAGTGAAAAGAATAATGAAAGAAAACAAAAGCCAAAGACCCCCCCGCACATATATATACTAAGGATCTATAAAGAAAATTGAATCAAACTCCACTAAACCCAATTTCCATTCTTCTTTGATTTTGATCATAATGTATATATAAATGAGTTTATCCATTTGTTGAAAATTAACCAAAAGAAGCTAAACTTCCCTCAGATGTTTTCTCATCTTTTTGTGGCGATTTCCATTCTCCTTTAGTAAAAGCTTTCGAACATTTAGCCATCGTCACCGAAGCTCTAGAAATCGGATCAGTTAAGTAAAAATCTTCAATAGGTTTCTTCAATCCACCAGATCTACCTCCCACCAAGTTCGATTTGTTCAATCCTGAAAGTTTGGATGAAGAAGCAAGTGATTGAATGGCTTCGATCGAATTGATAGGTTTAACTAATTCATCATATCTAACTAATGTCGGACACACATCCCACATTCGATTCCTTAGTTGAACAATCTCATCATAAGGTAATGAGACTTGAAGGACTTCGGAAATCGCTCTAATGATCTTCCAATCTTCTCTTGACGAACCAGGTGATGAAACGGCTGTTCTACCTAATTGACTTCTGCCTTCTGTATTCACCCATGTTGAAGATTTTTCGGTATAAGGAAGTCCAGGTAAACATACATTGGCATATCTTGCTCCTAGATCTCCATGATGTCCTTGGTATACTACAAAGGCATCTTTGGGAATCGTATTCGGATTGAAATCATCTGCATTCAATAGGTAAATGAATTTCGGAGTTGCTTCGCTAGCTGATCCTGATGGTACAAATCCGATATCATACGCAGCCGTACTTGAGGCAGTCTGTTTTAGAACAAATCAGGATCAATACTTTTGTAACACATATCATGATCACATTCAAAATTCAATCTCACTCTTTGTAAAACATTGAAACCATTCCATTCATCTGTCAACAGCTGAGCTTGATTCTCTTCCACAAATTTAGCCAAAGTGGAATAAATCTCAGACCCATCCACATGTTCAGTTACTGCACTTCCAATCACAATCATAGGTCTCTTTGCTTTTTTAAATGATTCAGCAAACGCGCCTTTTCCTGCAACAAAGTCTTTGACTGCAGACAAATTGTCTCCAAGTTTTTCAACCTCAAATACACTTTCAAATTCTTCTCCGATTAATCCTGCCTTCAATCCTTGATTAATATAAGTTCTTCTGAATCTACTGTTCAGTACGGCGGCTTCGTGTCGAGGATTGGTACCAACGAGTAAGAGATAGTCAACTTCATCTGCACCATTGATGGTCGAATTGAAGATGTAATTGGTCCTGAAATCAACACCATGAGCTGGTAGACGATCGCCTAAAGGTGTTTCAAGGGTGGTATTGTCGGATCCGAGCTTGTTGATCAGGTCTTTCAAAGCAACCAGTGATTCGGTATCGGCAAGAGCACCGGCAACCGCTTTGATCTCGTTGCCGTGAGCTCCGCTTGACTTCAGTCCGTCGGCAATGGCTGTCAAAGCTTCAGTCCACGTCGCCGGTTGAAACCTATCACCTTGTTTGATCAGCGGTGTAGTCAATCGTTGTGTCTTCAAACCATCATTAGCGTATCGAGTCTTATCACTGATCCATTCTTCATTAACATCCTCATTAATCCTAGGTTGAATCCTCATCACCTGTAATCCTCTCGAATCAACCCTAATATTACTTCCAAGAGCGTCCATCACATCAATCGTCTCAGTCTTCTTCAATTCCCAAGGTCTAGCCGTAAAAGCATAAGGTTTAGAAGTAAGAGCTCCAACCGGACAAAGATCAATAATGTTCCCACTCAATTCGCTATTCAAAGTTCGTTCAATATACGTTCCAATCTGCATATCATTTCCTCTACCCGTCGTACCAAACTCTTCGACTCCTGCTACTTCATTCGCAAATCTAACACATCTTGTACATTGGATACATCTCGTCATCACCGTCTTCACGATCGGTCCTAAATCTTTATCTTCTACTGCTCGTTTTCCTGTATATTCTTTGAACCTTGATCGATCGGATCCATATCTCATTGATTGATCTTGTAAATCGCATTCTCCTCCTTGATCACAAATCGGACAATCGAGTGGATGATTAGCCAATAAAAACTCCATCACTCCTTCACGCGCTTTATGAACCAAAGGAGTATTGGTGAAAACTTTGGAGCCAGGCCTAGATTGATTGTTCCCGTATTATTAAGCCAGTATCAGTCATAATGATTATCGGATTGATCGGAGGTCAGAGGAGAGTGAAACATTGATGGACTTACATTGCTGGCATTGCGCATGAAGCTACTGGTTTAGGAGAACGTTCGACTTCCACCAAGCACATCCTGAATGAATCATTAAACAATATNATAAATTCTTTAGTTGCAATCACAAACCTTTAAATCTGATCGAGTCATACTCGAGTCCAAGATTCGAAATTCTTCAGAATCACACACCTACAGTTTCCAGCGATAGCCAACCGATCATGATAACAGAATCGAGGTATCTTCAAAAGGCATACACATGAGTCTCTACCAAATACCGATCAAAAAAAGACTCATAACTTCACTTACTGTAGCACCTGCTTTCTCGCATCTGAAGGTACACCACAACCAATCGAAAAATCAGCCAAAAGAAAGAAATCAAGACAATCAATTTCCGACAACTTACGCTTGAATCAGAGCACTGCCTTGTTCCACTTCAACCTTCTTTCCATCGATCTCTAATTCAATCATCGCATTACGGATTGAAGAAGTACTAAACCCAGCCGAGGCTTTAAGAGTATTAGAGACATTGAGGTTATTGATTGATCGACGAGATATTGAAGAAGTAGAAGAAAGGATAGAACTACGAAGCATCTTGAAGAATATCTCTTTCTATAGTGAGTATGTTATCTGTTTTTGGATTTCTTTCTGATTGAAGAAGAAGATGAAATCCGAGAGATGGTGTGCTGACAAACGGGTCGATGCGGACCAATCAACGTAATCCTAATCCATAGCAAAAACATCCTAGCTTAAACCTTAGTGTAACTTAAGCTAAGTATGTACATAATCATCAACATATGTAAAACAAATTGAATTGGCTTCCTCCATGATTAGGAAGCAATTCTGTTTGAAGCAGCTTCATGCAATGATGGATAGATTCCTTCCATCTGATTTCATATTGAAAAAAAGATGAAGGTCCCAAAGATCCTGGTCACCAAGCCCCGAAGCCTGCTATCAACAAACTATAAAAGTGAGACATATCCCAGAGTGCTCTATACCTCCTTGCACCTCAGTCTTCCAAACATATCATAATATCAGCAAAATCTCCAATACACCCAACCGATAGCCAAAGTCAACACGGCAAACTGTAATGCAAGCGTTGAGGGAGTGCCAGACAGCGATGTTCCAGGTTGACATAGGAATGATCAATTTCTTTTGTGAGATAAAGGCTATATGACAGGCAAAAAGTCGGTCCTTACAGGGTAACTGCAAACATGATTGTCTCTCGGTCCGCACACACACATATATATATATATATAGCAAAACAACTTTTCATGTCCCAGACACATGCAAGCAGCAATCGATCTTGACCTGACTCGCAATTTTGTTACTTTGAACTGTGCCAGGGTGATGTGACTGATTGATGAACAGACACAATGGGTTTTGTTGGATATGAAGGAAAATGTCTAATAAATGTTACAGTTCAGGTTGGCAGGTACTGTATGCTTACGCAGAGGAAAAACTGGTAGGAATCGGATAGATAAATGATAAGATCTGATAAGTAACCCTTCAAGAAGAGTAATAATAATACTCATCTGATATATAACCAAAGACAAGAGAATTAAATCAAGTCAGCATTTCAGACGACATAAAGAAAATGCAATACAGAAAGAGAAAGAAAGACAAACCGATCAAAGGAAGATAATCATCAAGGAAAGTAGACACGAGATTGAGTAAAGGTTTATTCGAAAGTCTTTGAGCCAGTCGACTTAATTTAGGTTGAGTCCATAAAGCCCAAAGTGGTCCACGTAGAAAGTATCTCCAAAAGGCTTTTTGTCGGTTGAGTAATTCATTCTTTTCTAAATCTGAAAGGAAAGCAGGTCGATTGGTAGTCTTGGGTCGGAATTGAAATGTTTTAGGTTCTTGTAAACTTGCTTGACGTAGTGAGTATGATAGATATTCAATTGAGAGAGAACATAAGAATGGGGCTACGTGGCGTTGACCATAACGATTGATGGCGAGTACTGTGGAAAGTATAAATACACAACGATAAGATACCCAACGTCAGTATTGAGTGGTGATTAGTAAATGAAGTCACGAAAACTTACCATAGATCACTGGACGAATGTTCCAAATAAATTCAGCAAGCTGAGCTCGATTTGATCGAAGTTTATGAACCAATTCACGAGGTTTACACATCTCTTCAGGTGTCAGAGCTCTTCGAGCAAGGAAATCATTCACCACGTTTGGAGGTACTAATGGGTTAGATCGACTATTAAGGCGAGCATTAGGATCCGTTGTTGAAGTACGTAAGCTAGCAATCGAAGGACGTTCGAATCCAGTACGAGATCCGGTCCAACTTGTAGCCTGACTAGGGCTTGGTAGAACGAGTTGAGCATTTGGCGGTTGACCATGTACGACTGGACGATGTGCATCAAGGATAGCTGGATCGACCGTTCGTTCTGGAAGACTAGGAGCGATGATCATCCGACCTGTGAGACGCACGAGTCGTAATCTCAAAAACGCTTTGAGACATTCGATCAAGAGTACGATCCGCCAACGGCCTTTAGAACCAAGTCGTCTTCGTGCCCACATTTCAAAAAGTCGTTGAGTGTTTTCTAGAATTGATAAAGAATGGGCAAGCGCTTTGTAGGAACTTGATTTTTCGGACCAAGCTGCTGTGTAACGATTGTGAGAGGACGAAGGTGGTCTAGAGGCTGCAGGAAGACTTTCGGCTGCTTTGGTAATCACCGAATCATGATAACTGCTCACGATGTTCAGCGCAGAGAACACTGTGGATTTGGAAATCACATCAGTCAAATAACGTGATCATTTGCTTGACAATATATATCTTCAATTTACTGACATGCTTCGGATGCCAACTCAGCATCTTTAAATCGACCAGGTAAGAACCAAGTAGCAGTTCGAAGAGTTGACTCGATGGAGGTGATACGAGTGGCGTTGGCAAGTAAAAAGTCGGAATAGAAAGACATTTTCTTTAATGATGGTATGATATGCTCAAGATATACTAGGATCTCTCATACTCTTGAGTTGCTCAAGTTCTGGACTGCTGGAGTGGTCTGTCAGGTTGAGATTGCGTCGATCGATCAACAAAAAGCGGTTATGATTTTGTTGGTGGTGAGAACGAGCAGTATGCGGGGTCGGACTCCTCACGGGTATCTTCTTCGAGTCGCTGGTCTCGGGCACGGCAGAGTCCAAGACCAGGACACCAGAGTCCAGATGGCAAAGACGCCTATGTAGTTCATGCCATTGCCAGCGCATTCATCCAAGTACCTACTACCACCTCCGTAACTTCAAAAACCAACTAGGATCCAAAAGATGGTATTAGCAGATCTAGGAAAGAAAATAAATGCTGCATTTGCTGATCTACAACGAACACCACTCATCGATGAAAAGGTCAAAGCTATTATCTACTTCTCAGACCTTCGATGACATAAATACTGACCCGACACTGGTCTTATCACATTATATCATCATCACAGGCGGTTGATAACCTACTCAAAGGTCTTGCGACTGCTCTCCTAGGATCTGATGTCAATGTTGGATTGGTTTCAAACTTACGAAACAGAGTTAAATCTAAAGTCACACCTCAACTCGAAAAGCTCATTTCCTCTCCTGCAAAACAAAAACAACTCGTTCAAAAGGTAATTTAGATCTCATCCATTGATCCGAAAAACGTTGTAGTATAAATCTCACTTACTTATAACTGCTTGTATTTCAGACAGTTTACGATGAGTTAGTCGCACTCGTTAATCCAACAGCTGCTTCCTCAGATACGACTTCCTCTACCTCACTTGCTCTACCTTGGCAGCCAAAGAAAGGAAAACCAAATGTGATCATGTTTGTGGGATTACAAGGAAGTGGTAAAACTACAAGTTGTACAAAAGTAAGCTTACACCTATCATGATTTTGATTTTCGATTCTTTTTTGATCATTGATAAACTTTTTTGTTTGTTTGAATTTGTTTAGTTAGCTGTATATTATCAACGAAAAGGGTTTAGAACTGCTTTGGTTTGTGCTGATACTTTTAGAGCTGGTGCATTTGATCAACTTAAACAAAATGCAGCTAGAGCAAAGGTTCCCTTCTTTGGATCGTAAGTCTTTTCATCTTGTTTGCTACTAAGACCTACAAGGTTTTGAGCAAGATGACGCATACCTACATCAGACATACGGAAACCGATCCGATTCGTATTTCAGCAGCTGGAGTCACTAAATTCAAACGTGAAAGATTCGAAGTGATCATTGTAGATACCTCTGGTCGACATCGGTGAATAAACCATTCTACAACACCACCTCTCAAAATCTGAGTAGTCTTGTACAGTTTCGAAGCTCACAAATTCCCTTTGCCCCGTAGTGGGCCTTCTATCCTCTACAAAAATTATCCTTAAAAAGTCAAGAAACAGAATTGTTCGAAGAGATGAAACAGATCTCATCTGCCGTTCAGCCTAATTTGACAATAATGGTTCTGGATGGAGCAATTGGTGAGTTTAAGTTTGACTCTATCTTTTTGCGATAGAGAACATGGGAGTTTGTTCATCATCTGATACCTGGTGGATCTGATGAATAGGTCAAGCCGCAGAGGCTCAAACTCGAGCTTTCAAAGAAGCGGCGGGCTTCGGTGCGATCATTGTTACAAAGATGGATGGACATGCCAAGGGAGGTGGTGCGATATCAGCGTTAGTCAGAGAAACTGCTACAACGCCTAACACACACTTATATCAAGCTGATCATCGATTCCATTCTCGCAGTGTGGCAGCGACACAAACACCGATCATGTTTATTGGTACCGGGGAACACATTCATGATCTTGAACGATTTAGTCCAGGTCCATTTATCAGCAAAGTCTTGGGAATGGCAGATGTGGATGGATTTCTTGAAAGAATGCAAGACCTTCAACAAGCTACACCGGCTCATAAACGTGAAGAGATGAGAGAAAGGATGGAACGCGGTGAATTTACTCTAAGAGATTTGAGAGATCAGATGACCAATGTTGCACAGATGTGAGTAGGGAGACTTTGCATTTTATTATGACTCATCCGATCGCACTTCTTATCTCAGTGTATCTTTCGCTTTATAGGGGCCCATTGAGTAAAATGGCTTCCATGATTCCAGGTATGGGTGCGATGTTTGGCGGAAATGATGATGATATGTCATCCAAGATGAAGCGAATGTTATTCATCTTCGATGCCATGTCGCCAAAAGAACTAGATTCAGATGGACGACTTTTCCGCCCACCCAAAACTCAAAAGAAAGATAGTAATGGAATGGATGAAGGCGTCCCACGTGAACCTCATCCTAGAATTTTAAGGATAGCTAGAGGAAGTGGAACGAGTGTAGATGAAGTAGAAGCGATGATTGCACAACATGTTGTGGTGGCCACTATGGTTAAGACTGCAGGTGGGAAGCGAAAGTGGGAACAACAACAAGCGTTGAAGGCTGCACAACAACAAGCTGCTAAGGCTGCTGGTGGGGCTGGTGCTGGNGAGGGTTAAGCAACAGCAGGTTACTATTGATCAACTTGTTAAGATGGGTCCTGCACAACGTCAACAAGTCTTGGTGAGTTTTCCAAAACTCGCTCGGTTCACTGTTCAATGGTAGATCTGATCACGGTTTTGTTTACCCAATAGCGTCAAGCGCCAGCTGCAGTTCGGAAGCAGATCGAGGATGCAGGTAAATATTTTGATCAAGAGTTGGTCAGTAAAAAAGTCAAAATGCTGATCATCTCAACATCTTTTGTTTTGATTCAGGTGGAGTGGATGCATTCTATGCGCTCTCACAAGCAGCACAACGGAATGGAGGTGCGACAAGTTCAGCAGCATCTCGT
>MWRK01033080.1:0-11306 GCA_002157035.1 Melampsora medusae f. sp. deltoidis
CCGCCAGGTGTTGTCGCAGTAGGTGGCAATAGCTTTGAATGCTACAGGTTTTTTGAGGATCAAAGTGCTGAGTGGGAGGTCAAGTTCTTTGAGGTCTTGTTCAAGTTGTTGTTGTTTGGAGTTGTATCTTGTGCATGTTAATAGAAAGTGCTCTACTGTTTTGATGCCTTCTCGGCACTTGCAACTTGGGTTTCCTAGTTGGTCAAATTTGCAAAGGTAGTGGTTCAGTGGGATGTGACCTGACCTCAACTGTGTGATGGCCGTGATGAAGTGTTTCTTCAGCTCATTCAAATACTTCATGTGTTTCTTTTGTTGAGGCTTGTGTCCCAGTTGTTTCAAGTCGTCTGGATTCGTGATTTCTGAGTGTTTGCTGCGCCATTCCTTAATGACTGTGAGAAAGCTTGCGGCGTTCGGGGTTGCTTTGAAAGTACTGGGCAGTTTGGTGTTTGCTTTTCTGTTGGAGATCTTGTCCACGGTTTTGTTGCCGTGTACCCCTGCATGACCAGGGCACCATCTGATGTTGATGCGCATATTCGGGAAAGACCTATATAAGTACATCATCAGCTTGTAAGTTTCTTTTCTGTCGTCAAGTGTAGTAATAGGGAGTTTGTTCGACCGGAGGTCTTTTATGACACTCTGGTTGTCTAGGAGAATTGTTGTTCGTCGGGTGTGTGGCAAGGCTGTGTGCAAGGCCATAGTGAGTCTTAATTGGACTCCTCGGTATTTGGCTTGATAGATGCCGTGAGTCCGTGCTGTTCCTAAATGCTTAGCAACATGTTTGTTAGTGTTTTTACACCACGCGGCTGCTGCCGTGGTGCACTTGGGTATCCTGGAGCCATCAGTAAAAATCACCACGTCTTCTAGGGTCGCTGTCAGGGTGTTGGCTTCTCGCTTTGCCAGGCTTTTGGCTTCTTGAATAATTGTTGTGTAGTTGGGAGGTCGTGTTAAGATGTCAGATGGGTCAAGAGGGACCTGCTGTATGAATTTGGCCAGTTCTTCACACACTTGATGTTGGAAGAAACGGTGGAATGGATTATGGTGGAATCCTGGGTTTGAGTTTTGGGCTTGTTTGACGAAGCTGTGGATGGGGGAGTATGATGGCTTAGTTAAACATGTAGCCATGAAATTCATGATTTTACTTTGTAGTCAAATCTTGGGAGGTGTGAGGTTTGTGTCGTGCGTTAAGAAGATTGAAGGCGTTGATGACAACGCTCCTAGTGCTGCTCTTGCGCAGATGTTGTCAATTATGTTGAGCTGTTTGATGAAGTAACTGGGTGGTTCAAAGGGAAGCCACACTGCGACACCGTAGTCAAGCGCTGTGTGAATCGTGGTGGTTATCAAAATATTCATGAGGCTCTGAGGAATGCCCCAATCAGACTTTGAGAGGGTCGTGAGGAAGCCGGCTCGTTGTTGTCCTGTTGTGAGGACGGCCGCTCTGTGTTGGGAGAAGGACAACTTGTTGTCAATGTTGATTCCTAACCACTTAGCCTTATGTTCTGGTAGAATGGCCTTCCTATTGACAAAATTAATTGTCGGGGGGTCCTCTACTTCTTTTGGGTTAAAGATGACCAAAAAAGTTTTCTTGATGTCAAAGATGGCCCCGTGGTCTTTGGCCCATTCGTTCTGTCTGAATGCAAGTGTTTGCATTTGCAATTGTAGCTGGTGTTTATCCGATGCTGTGGTGAGGAGGAACACATCGTCGATGAAACTAGAGCAGTGGAAGTTTCGATATGGTCGGTGATTTCTAGCAGGCTGTCGTTGTTGTACAGGAGGTAAAGCAACAGTGAAAGCGGGGATCCTTGTGGGAGGCCGTGAGTTAAGCCAAAGGGTTCTGACTCGAATCCATTGAATGAGAGTGTAGTTTGTCGGTTACTGAGGACGCACTGTAGGAGGTTGATGGTTTGGCTGTGGAATCCTTTCCTCTCAACGATGGATAGCAGCCTGGGATGGTGGACGGAAGGACAGGCTGACTTGACGTCAGCAAAAAGGGCGCCTACCATTCGCCCCTTTGTCCATTCTTTACGGATCCATGAAACCAGATGTGTCAGCGCTTCATGACCGGATTTGTTGGGTCGTCCCCCGTAGTGAACTTCATGGAGGAGTCTCTTGTGTTTAACTTGTTCTGATAAATGTTTGGTAAGCAACTTTTCGTATATCTTGCTTAAGGTGAGTAGGAGTGCAATCGGGCGGTAGGCTGAAGCTGATGTGTAGTCCGGTTTCCCTGGTTTGGGAATCATAATTGTGCGTGCTCTCTTCCAATCTTGAGGGATGAGCCCTGCCTCTGAGATTTGGAGGAAAAGACTTCTTACGTGATTTTTCCCCCTTGGCCAAACTCTCTTCCAAACCCAATTCTGGAGGAGATCAGCTCCAGGGGCTTTGAGAGGTGGAGAACTCATAATGACTGATTTGATGTTCTCCTCCGTCAAATAAGTGAAGAAATCTGGCATGACTGGGTCCGTTGGGCGGGTTTCTGTTTTGAGGGGGAAATCAACGACTTCGGACTTGTTTATTTGGCATGGCGCTGTTGCTACACACGTTGTCTGAAAGAGAATTTCAGCTTTTTTGGCGTTAGTGGTGCAAATTTTTCCTTCTCTTGATATCAATGTGTTAACCAAAGAGGATGGCTTGCGGCCCAAGGCGAATCTCTTCGCCTGGAAAAGAGTATTGTGTGTTAAGGTTGAAAGGTAAGTTTTCCAACTGTCCTCCTTCATTTTATCTACCTTTTTGTTGAATGCGTTTCGTGCTCTTTGGTATTGCAGCTTGTTCTCCTCAGTTTTGTTGGCTTTGAACTGTCGGTGTAACTTCTGTGCGTTCTTTCTGAGGGGATCGAGGACATCCGGCCTCCACCAATGTTTGTGCTTACCAGGTGGGGGCTTATTTGGCAAGTTGTTGTCCAACACTGAGGTGATGGCGGTCCTCAAGGATCTGTTGAAACTGTCGATATTGGCCTGTGTGGTGAGCCTCCTCACTTCGGGTAGTGTGTTCATCAGTTCTGAAAGCATGGTCGGTGTTTCCACCTTATTCCAGTTCTTACGTCGTGGTGTTTGTTGGCTGTTGGCCAAGTCTGTTGGGGTTTTTGTCCTGAAAGAGGTAATGAGAGATTGATGGTCTGAGAAGTGATTGGTGATATCCTCTGAGTCAACAAGGCAGGCTTGAATTACGTTGTCCAGCTGCTTGTTTACCCATACTAGGTCGACTGTAGTGCCTCTGGTGGTTGTGGAGCTTAGACCAAATGTTGGTTCTCCTGCTGGTGAGCGCAGCCGGAGGTCCCATTTGGACATAACTTCGATGAGGTCTTCAGCTTTTGTGTCGTACGTATCGTTGTGTGAAGGGTTCCATGCCGGTGAGTGGAGATTTGCGTCTGTTACCACAATTGTGGGTAGCAGCTGGAGGGAAAGGGGAAGGCTAGACATAAGTTTGTCCCATGCCTCAAAGCCTTTGAACGTTAGTGGTTGGTTATATACATTTGAGATGAGGATAGAGAAATCATTAATTGTTAAAGTACATGTCGCTACGTCGCGTGAGGCGGAAAAGATAGGGTTGAGGGCTGCTTCAAGGTCCCTTCGGACGTATAGGCATGCCCTGGGGTGTGAGTCTTCGTTTTTTTCAACAGGCGTTGGACTTATAAGAATCCAGTTTGTCTGATTTGAGGGGAGGTAGTCAATTCTATTCACATGAGGTTCTTGAAGGGCTAATACGGTGAACTTATTGGTGAGGTCGTGATTAAAGAGTGAGTGCATAACATGAGGTGAGCGGTGACAATTCAGCTGTAGAATCGAAGATGTGTCATGAGTGTTTAAAAGTTCAAGTAATTGTTGTTCTAACATTGAGATATGTTCATGTCAACGTTTTCTACGATTACAATCTTTGGAGATCCACTTGGGTTGTGAGGCGGCATGCTAGCTGCTATTCTGGTGGGACACTTCGGGCTAAAAGGGTGATGGATGATGTCCCTTGGGTTGGATGTAAAGAAAACTTTGAGGCCTGTTGAGGGCTCAAGTTTCACCTTTGTTCTTGCACAAGCCGTACATTTCATCTCTGTTTTCCCCTTGTCGGGGCAACAGTGTGCATGGTGTTTGTCCCCACAGAAGGGACATATGGGGTCTAGCGGGCACGAAGTAGCCGTGTGGCCTGTCTTTTGGCAGTTATAGCATTGGGGTGGGGGCGGTTCACATCTCGAGGTGAGGTGTTTACCTCTCCCGTGCCATATTTTGTTGGTGACGCACATCTGCAGCTGTTTGTCGCTTTTCAAACCTATTAGGAGGGATGAGTACCTTTTATTTGGGTCCTCCAGTACTTTTGGGTTAAGCCATCTTACAAAGAGCATGTCTTTGAGCAGCTCCCCATTACATACTTGCAGTTCTTCTACATGATCTTGAACCTTTGGATCAAAGGTTGTTGGAATGCCATTTACAATGATTTCATGGCGTGATTCTTTCATTTTCATAGATTTGGAGAAGCCCTGGATCCATGTTCGGGGGAGCTCCTTGACTTTTGCGGCGAAAATAGGAGATTCGAAGTAAAGGTCAATATCGTTTGACGGGTGGCGACGTACACTCTTGATTTCTATGCAGGACTCGTCCTCTGGTTTCATCTTGATTTATAGGCTCGGAAAACCAGGTTGAGCTCTTGGATCAGCTTTGCGTTAGACAGGCCCGGGTGTGTGATATCGGACCCGGACTCGTGAACAAGCGTTATGATATTGGTTGGTCTGGCTTTTGACGCCTTGGGAGGCGAAGGTCTAGCCTGAGTTGGCCTCTGGCTACTTGTGGTGGTGTTGGGGCGTGTTTCAACGCTGCTAGTGCATAGGAAGGGATTGTTGGTCCCTTCTTTTGTCGTTGAGATGGGTGTAGTTTTTCTACTACCAATGTAAGGTAGGACATCTGCTTGGTGAGAGCGGCTAACGTGTCGTCAGTAGCATTGCCCTTGAATATTATGGGTTGACTTTTTGGGCCAGCTCCAGCAAGAGCCTCTGGAGTTTTAAAGTTGCGCCAAGCGTCCTCGTACATGACGAGATCATAGACCGCTCCTGTCACAGTTAGGATATTGGCCGCTGTCTCGACGTCGACATTTATCTTCTGGGCCTTTTTTGACTTGTTTGCAAGCGGAAAACCAGCTTTGACAACTTCCAAAAGTTTGCCAACCATCTCCTTAAGAGACGGTTCGGCTCGTTTTGGGAAAAGATTCTGCATGCGGTTCGTCCTAGGACTCCCCGTTAACTCAGATGCTTGGTTGTTTGCAACGACACCTGGTGTGTCCAGACGAGAACACTTCTTAGCGAAGTTTCCCAAGTCAGACAATTGGATTGAGGGGGATTGAGAGAGGCCTTGACGAAGGCTAGCTTTGTCAAAGGCGAGAGGAGTGGGAGGTTTGGTCGGCTTGGGCCTTTCTTGGGGTCCAACCGGGTTGATAAACGCGTTGGACGCGCCACGAGTTGGAGAAATGTTCTTTGGAACACTCTTCTCCTTCTGGCCCGTGTCCGGCGCGTCGTTGACCTCCATGTCGACTGGTATCGCGTGGTGAAGGTGCTTCAATGACGAGAAAAAGTTAGGATAATGAAATTTTGAAATTTGGACAAGTACTTGCGCAGTCACCGATCGGGTCACGTGACTAGTTAGGAAAACGTGGTAAGAAGTCAGAATCTCCTTGGTGGTAGTATAGAAGGGAATGAGTGATGCGAGGTGATGCGTGGATGGGTGCGGTGTTGCGATTTGATGGGATCTGATTTTTAAAGAAATCTTTAGCTGGGGTTAAATTTAATCCTTCTTGAAGATTTTTTGAAGATTTTTTAAATAAAGATTGCTTAAAGACTCACCGTTGTGAATTTTTAGCAGTCTTTAGGGTTAAAATTAAATAAAGCCTCGATTAAATCCACGATTGTGGGTGCTCTTAAGATGCATCTGCCAGCCTTCCCTCGGATCCGCTGCGAGGATACATCGCGCTGTATCCTCGGGTCCGGTCCGAGACTCAAGTGCACACGAGGTGGAGGCAAGCCACAGCTCCAGATTTTGATTGATGAAGTTTGTAAGTATTCTTCAATGAAAGAGACTTATGAATGAAATTGCAAACATCGTAATACAAGGATTCTTCAAACCGAGGACAGCGATCAAAAACAAAAACGCAATAAAGACGAAAACTTTCAAAACAACCGTCGAAGTCGACATGATCAAACTTGATCGAATTCAAGGTACCTATTACAAAATCGGAAAACCTTAACGACACACATCCCATTACCTTTGAACCCATTCTCGAAATAATCATCAATTCTATCCATATCCAGATGAAAACCATAAGAATACCAAACAGCCAGATCAAGAACCTCAAAGGTTTTAAAAGCATTCAAAGGAAACACCAATATTCCTTTCTGAACTTTTAATTCTTTACAAACCTTGTTCAACATTGAGATTTCATCCAAACCTCGTAGATTGATTAGGTTCAGGTCGGAAGTTGGAGTTTGAAGTAGAAGAGTTCTTGGGAAATCAAAAGTTTTCCATGTGATGATTGATTTTATGTCGTTGAATTGATTCGATTCTCTTAGATGACTTAGTGTAGGTATTACACCAGATTGATGCAAAGAACCGTAGAAAATAGTCCCAAGGATCGAATGTAGGAAATGAAGTCTCTAAACAACAAGAGATGTCAGTGATCAGGAGGAGCTTCAGTATAAAGAAAAAAACTTGCCCAAAATAGTCTACGGGATGTCGGTCTAAGGGTCAAAAGTGTATGCGAAGCGATCATACAAATAGGTATTAAAAGTGGTAAAAGGAATCTAGGCTCTTGATGTGGTTGAATGGATAAAAGACCCAAACCCGAAATGATCACACTGACTGAAACTGTAAAACAAACACCTCAATTCAGAAAACCCCGCAAAAAGTCCGCTCGAGGAAAAAAGATGAGCTTACGAAGAAAATATAAATTCTTTTGGAATTTAGAAATATTGAAAATACCCCAAAAAGTGATACACCATAATGAAGGGCCAAAGAGTAAAGGGCCATTAACGAAGAGATGTAACCATTTAGAATGTAGACCATGTAAAGACAAATTATTCAAATTCAAATTATATAAAAATAAATTTAATGGAGGGATTGAGGGCCAATAATTAAAATAATTAGAATCAATCCAACATGCATAAAAGATGGTAACAAGTGTAAAAAACGTTAAAGTCAGGAAAGATATGATTGATTTCGATTTGATGATTGATTCATAGGTTATTAAAGAGATTAATGGGAAACTAAAAAGTAGGAAACTAAACCTTGACCAGATTGAAAAGTTTATTAAAATTGTCCAGATTGATAATTTGATGAAATAACAATAAGAATTCAAATCAAAAGGAAAATGATTATAGATAGAGATAGTTAAGAAGAATACCAAGGTGAATAAAATCGTTTCAAAGGAGTTTATAAACGGTCTAGTTAAGAAGACTAAAGTGGAAGGAGAAGTAGAGAATGAAAAATAAATTGTTCGGATGATTTGATGATTGGAAGAACTAGTTTGAAATAACAATAAATAATCTATGATGAAACTAAGAAAGAATAAAGATATTCTGGGTGCGAGGATAAGTTGAAAAGTCGAAGGAACTAAGAAAAAGAAATGAGTGGTCAGTGCAGGGTATGCGAGACAAAAGTTTAAGAGAATACTAACGTGTTTGGTAACTTGAAAAGAAAGAAGAAATTGATTTCAAAATAAAAAGTGGAAAATGTATCAAGATATAAACCGGAATGATACTACGATAAGGCCCAACACCAACTTCAAATCGATTATTCTCTTGATAAGAATCCTTTACGAGCCATTCCCAAGTTCTAGTTTTGTCTTTGAAATCAAAAATGTCTTGAATTCCAATTTCAGTTGATTGAAAATGTTCATCTGGATGTAAATTCGATTGGGAATATAATAAGATCGCAAATCTAATCAAAAGCAAACTTATTATCTTTGCTATCATTCGATTTTTCATCCTTTCCTGAAGTCACTCTTCGGTTCAAGGTTCCTCGAAGGTTTTGAAGAAATATGAAATGCGCAAGTTCACCACAATTTTAAACGACTTCGATCAATATGGGAAATCGGTATGTGACATGTGTGTTGAGGCGGACCCTGAGACCGGCCCCGTGTTGGCGACGGATATCCTTTGTTAAGACTCACTCAAGACTCAGAGCCTTGTCGCCTTTCAATTGTATGTAGAAAGCCATCTTCAGCCCAGCACGACAAAGGCAAGACAAGCTGTGCGTTTTTGGGTCCAGAATTCGGGAAGATTTCCCTCGTCGCTCAAACGCGTTGAATACCGTTAAAACCAGCCTGTTCTCCTTATGGATTGTGTCTTGTTGTACGCGGTTCGTGGTGATCTTCTTGCAGCTCAATCCAACAGGGGCTGTATGTCTAGCAATCGGCTCTACCTCGTCTTGAGAATCATTGTGAAATGAATGATGCTATGCATTATAAAACTTCAAGATTAGGTTACATTTTTTAACACAAAAGAGAAACCAAACCAAATTATAGACCCAAGAGGGGATTTTGCGAAACGATTTGAAGATTACACAAAGAAAGGAAAGAAAATGAATTTCATCAAGAAAACAAAAAAAGGTTTAAAGACCAAAGATAGACAAAAGAAGTCTTTCAAGGATCATACATGGGTCCTGGAAAAGAAGAAAAATACAAAAAAAAACGAGTTTGTAGTGTGTCCGCTTGCTCTACTTTCTGTCAGCAGGAGGATATTCATAAGCAGGAGCAGCTTGAGTGTTCATCATTGTAGGTTCTTTCTGTAGATAAGGAGGTAGATAAGCTCCATTTGAAAACAAAGTTGGTTGTCTTGCTGCTAATAATCTGATTGGGTCACATAAAAGGTATTTCAAAAAGCAATTTTAATTTCTTTTCAAAACATCTCATTTCATTGCAAAAAAACAGATCACAGATCTTTTGGAAAAAAGCTTACGAGATTGGTAATTGGATTGAAATGGTAGCGTTTCCTTGTAGAGTCGAGGTTCTGGCACATGACCAAAGCAACGCTGACATATTACCTTTGGCTGCATCTTGGTTGTTGAAGTTTCCTAGAATGGCCCTCAATCTGTTCCTTCCCTAATAAACAATAAAGAAACATTCATTTTCATCAGATCAATGTCCTTTCAGCGAATGAGGAGAAAGTGAGCTTACCATGAGTTTGTATGAATAATAAGGTAACCAAATCAATATAATGACCAAGATAGAGATAGCAAAATTGATGATGTGAGCTCTTCTCAAGAGTGATAACCTTTCAGTGATTTCTTCTGGTGATGCGTCAAATCTCAAAGGAGCCGTCCCATCGAAAAAAACCCTGTGAGAAATCGAAGGTTAGATCCTGAATCGATCGATTCGGAAATAAAAAGAAGAGGATTATAGACTCACTTGTTTACCACCACATTAACAATCACAGGTCCAAGCATAGTAAAAAGGATAGAAAAAATCAAATAAATCCTCAACACTTTACTCCAAACAAATTTAGCAAAGTGGTTAAATAAGTCTTTTGCGCGTTGATCCCATTCTTCAGCTGATAAAGAAACTTGTAATTCCATGGGTAGTGGGATTGCATTCGAATGTGGGTTTAGGTTCGCCGAGAAATGACTTAAAACTTCTGTTCGACCATTTAGGTTTAGGCTTGCTGTGGGTGGGTTTGGAGAGGTTTGGAGAGGTGGGAATTGGGTTTGGTTGGTGGTGGTGGTGTTCATATTGGTGAAGATCGTTGTGTGGGAATGGAAGGAATCAGTAAGCAAGGTTAGTATTCGTTTCTTTAGTTTTTGAAGTCTGGAAGATGGCTTTGTTCCGATGCAATGGGGTTGAAGGAAAGAGAAGCGAAGGAGAGAACGGAGTTTTATGATGATGATGGAAAAGTCAGAGGACTTTCAAGTTGGAAAGTCGATTGTAAATGCGCGTGATAAGATGGCTGAGAATATGAAAGTCTTTGGTTTGAAAAGTCAACTGGTTGGGCTTTCAGATCAGCGAGCCATTGCTCGAAAAACTTATGTTTATTGAACAAAAGCTGAGTTGAGCTTTGGAGTTGAGTGAAAACATAACAATGAATTGAGATAGAAGGAAGCTTGAGAAATTCATATACATAGGGGCAAGGAAGATGAAGTCCGACAGAAGGTTAAGCAAAAGTTTAGCTTGAGGCTTGAGGAAAATGCTCTGCTTAGAGATGAAAAAATGTGTTATCAATTGATGAGTCTGAGCTGAGGTTGCTTTGAATATTCAAAAGTTCAGCGGCGATTCAGTATTGAAAGGAAAGCGAAAAGACATTGAAATTCGGCAACGCTTTTCTGGAAATTCCTCATTTACATTTGAAGGCGATCTTCGATGAAACCAAGAAGAGAGTGAAATTGAAAGTGAAGGTATTGAGAAGATTGACTTACCAACTGGTACTGGAATGTAAAACGCCATAATGCTGTCTTTGATGACGGTCGCTTTTAGATGAAGAAGTTGAAATCTGATAAGAACAATTCCCAAAGGAGTGAGTGAGAAGCAAAACAAGTGATGGAAGGCAAAACAAAAACCATAAATCTAACCTTCAAAGATTTGAATCAAGGGTCGAAAGGGTTTGATGGGGCACTTCCTTAAAATCGGCCGCCGGGGCTTATTGACTTGGAGAATTTGGGTTGTTTTTTTCGTGAATGTCGATTTGTTCCTGAACAAAAAAATAGTGACGTAAAATATTAAAGGTTTATTATAAGGGATGAACGGTTTGTTGGGATTAGTTTTTATTATTAATTTAAAACGATTTTTCCGAAAAAAACGTTGTTTAGTTGGTGGATGGAAGATGAGAAGGTTCTTATAACTTACTGTGAAAAGTTAAAACCAAGGCTGAGCTAGTCGATTTTGAGAGTTGTAATGATTAAGCTGACGAGGCAGTTTATAAGAAAAAGAAGCTGAGCAAGGGTTATAATTCATCGATCATCTTTCAAGGCAAGCAGAAACCCAAAGATGCTGAAAGGAAGGAAAGTGCTAGGATGTCGATGAAACCGATGAAGATGCAGAGCTTCAAGACTTCAACATACCATCGGTTTCTTTGACCACGGATTGAATTCACAGTGCCAAAGACTAAGTCAAACACATTCTCATCGGTTGATAATAAGATCCTTTTGTTTCCATATTCATCGTCAAATCAACTCAACTTGAACTCACTTGATCGTAACCTCACAACGAGATACCAACCACAACTATATCAATACATCACCACATTTACGACCATCATCATGACTTGATCAGCGATCCCATTGTTCGGTGGCAATTGATACAGCCGTTCTCAAAAAGGTTGCTTTATTTATTTATTTTTTTGGGCAGTTGAG
>KZ143090.1:7878-25796 GCA_002157035.1 Melampsora medusae f. sp. deltoidis
CCGATTACTTCAAAAAGTTACCGCCCAATTCTTTCGGAAATTCATGTACCAATTTGTGGCGAGCACTAAAGTTTGGATTAGAGTATCCAGATGAAGCTACCTTACTTCTTTCTCGTAAGAAGCAAACCCCTACTAATACTGAAGCTAGTTGGTTCGCTAAATACTTACAATCAACTCGAGATGATTATTATCCATCTCCATTGGCGACCGACGTTCTGTCTGATGAGATGTCAAGTATGTGTATGGAGAAAGAGATCGAATTGGTTTCGGTTGTGGTGAAGTGTGTTTCAACTTGTCGAAAGCATCAGATGGATGAGCCTCAGAATCGATTAGACCGTCATGTCTTTGATGGCGGTAGTGAGCACAGTATCATCAATGCTGGTTATGAAGCAGGTTATAACGCTGGAGAAGATGATCTAGTTGACATTGATTTTCTTTCGACTCTGTGCAACCCTCAACTCGCCAAGACCATCAACGCGACCTCCTTGAATCTGTCTACTTTACCTCCAATGCCAGTATGTCAGCAATTCCCTACGCGCTCCGCCGAAAAAGGTCAAGTCTGTACTAGCCCTAAACAAATTCTGGAATCAGCCATTGTATCCTCATCAATAACTAAACTACCACCTGATCTACCTATCAAACCATTAAATCCACCTTCCAATGGTCACAAGGTTGAAGCGAAGATGAAACCAATCTCCAAGGTACCTGATTTGTATCCACCTATGCCATCATCTGCGAAGACTTATGAAAATGGTGAAACAAGAAGTCGGCATTATCATCATCAACCTTCCTCGCCTGCTCGTCGATCTAGACCTGTTTCATATTCATCATCGCGTACTCATCGGTATGAACATTATGATCCTAAATCACATACAGATGAAGAGAATGACGGCTACCATGCTAGAAAGGTTAGGGAAGTAGATTATCGTCGAAACGATACAAGAGATTCACAACTTAGGTAAGCTTGGTATTGATTTCCTTGATACAAATCAATGTTTCATGGTCCTGATCAATGTTTCCCTTGTTCAATGTTATTAGAGAATCTGATCGATCAAGAGGCATAGATCGAGATCGATCAAGAGAAAGAGAAGAAAGAGAATATACAAGCAGAAGAAGAAGGAATAGTAAGACTCGATCGACTGAAACCGAAGAAAAGAAAAGATGGGGTAGAAGAAGTGAAAGTGAAGATGAAGAGATGTTGATCATCAAACGTAAAGAAGAAGAAATGTATGATCATGATGAGATTGAAGTAGAACATCAAAAAAGGTATAAGGCTTCTAGGAGATATGAGGATGATGCAGAAAATGATGATCAGCATCGGTTTAGGCCTAGGTCTGGGTTTGGGAGGCGGGGAAATGGAGAGTTTGAGGAAAGGAATGGAAGAAGTTATGGACGTTGATGGGGTTATTTGACTTAGGTGTAAACAAGGTGTGAGTCTCTTTTCATCAAACTTTTGAGGATAAAGAGTCTTCAACTAATGTTGGGTTTACTTTGCTTCATCATGTTTTAATTCTTGTAGTCATCAAAGTCGAGTTTTATCAGACGGCCATTGTACTGAAAGTTTTATAGATATTTTTTTCCAACTGAAATTAATGACTGATTTCATTGATAGTCGTCCTAGAACTTTTAAATTTTAACTTTGAAGAAAAAATCATTCATTGATCAAAGCAAGATTTTAAAGCGGAAGATATGTTTGAAGAAATGAGTTATATTGGGTGGTTGATTCATCAATAGCTTAGATTTACGACTGTTTTTCTTAAAAAGATTACGTTCTATATAAGATAGGTTTATCAAGTTCTTAAATGATGATTCTATTGAAATGATCAAGTATCACTGTTTTAATATATGCTCACACTTGTTTAACTGAAGAGATGAAAACACAAGTCTGTTTAGAATTTTTGATATATTGATCAGTTTTTTTTTGAAATTATTCTAATCAAGTTGCCACTCGTACAAGTTTATGAAGATGCGATTTTTTGATTTAGACTGAGTTTGAACTATTTGGTGCATTTTGAAGTGGACAGAGTAGTTCAGTGGATGGGGGTATGTGAGACTGGGCTTTTTTTGCTCTAGATATTCTTGAAAATATATGTAATCACATTTGCAAGATGATAACAAACCAAAAGACCATCAAACAAAGAGACAGAAGACTTGAAGAGAGTTGATAGATATTTTTTTGCTGGATTTTATGAAGTTTTTTTTAGGTAGACTAGATATATATAGACAATTTGTATGATAGTACAGAAGAAACCAAAAAAAATCAAATCAAGAAAACCATCCAAATCTTGATCAAAATTTGTTGTAAAGAAGTCAATTTTCCTTAATAATAAAAATATCGTAGTATCAAGATGATTTTTTCTTATTGAATTTAGAAACCACAAATTGATAAAGGTTACAAAGTTCATCTTTACCACCATTTAAATACCAAACTCCTGCATTCAAATAAGTAGCATAACTTAACCAAGCGCACTGTGTCCAAACGAATAGAAGGGAGATTATTAGATTTATGATCAATTTTGGTAAGTACAGGAAAGAAGAGAGAAGGGGATTAAACTTACGTAAGGTAAGAATAAATAAAAGGCTTTTTGATTAACTTTTTTGCAAAGATACTAAAACAATCAAAAACGATCAAAGCTAATTAACAGAAGGTTTTTCACTTGAAGATAAGAAAAGGAAGGAGGTAAAAGGTAGAGGAAAAAAGACTCAACAGTTAAGTAAAACACATTAACATCTAAAATGCTAATATCAATTAAACCAAGACCAACGTTTCGTTTACCGAAAAAGATAGGAGTCCAAAGTAAATTAAAAAACAATTGAGAAAAATATAATTTTAGAGCAAGGTTTGAATCATTGATCAAGCTTGAATTGTAAGTGTTGATTGATCTTAAATAAGTTTGGGTAAGTAAATGAGAAGAATAACCCATGCTTGCGTATAGGTATGTCCAAGCTACTGGAAAAGCCCTATGAAAAGAAACATTTCTCTATAAGTTTCAACCTATGGAAAGAAGTTTGATATTTGAGAGATTGAAATGACGAACCATCTAGGTGGTTCGAATGGAGGTTTACGTAGTTTAGGATACCAAGTAGTAACTGAAGTACGAGTGATTAAACCAGTTGTAGTACCTAAGATCACAGGTAAGATTGTAGAATAGATTGGGTTTAATGTGATTCTTAGTACACTTATTGGGATTTTGGGCAAAGAGTTTGCGTTGAATGAGCTTGGCATGATGGATGATGATTGTGTTTTAAGAGTTGATCGAAAGAAGTTGAGAGTCAGAGTCAGAGTCAGACAGCTCTCCAATCTCAGAGTGTCGATCGATGTTATTTGAAATTCAATGACTTGGACCTTTCACAGCTAGTTTCATGAATCACTTGACATGTCTACCCCTATTTTGTACAAAATCAATATCACCACTTCAGCCTCACCCCAGCTGCGAGAACCACCGTTAAAGTTTGGTGTTAGGAGCACGTGGTACATATTCCAGAAGTTTTGGAACAAAGCGGTTCATCTGATTTACACAATTATTGAGATGGCAAAACAATTCCTCAAACGGTTTCCTCGCTCTCTGTGTTATATCCAAACTGGTCAAGCTTGAAAGTTGTAGGCTGACTTTCTGAGATGGAGATGAAAAGATAACACAGTGAATATTTATATACGATTGACTACTTGTTTCGATTCTATAGACAAATCCATTCGATTGATTCGATATCTTTTTGATTGAAGTTACAATTATCCTTCACCCATTCCATAACATTATTCAGTACATTCTATTCAACTTATCTTTAACTCTTTCCAAGTTTCTTTATCGCATAATAGCTATACGGTCTGTGAGCGTCTTGAATTACCTTTCAAATTATCACTAATTCCTCAAATACAACAAATATGACTACTCTTTCAAGCTTGCCTATCGAATTACAACATCAATTAATCGAAACTTGTCATGAGTCGGGTCAAGACATTCTAGCAAAACTTTCTCAATTAAATCGATTCTATCATCAACTATCAAAACCATTATTAAATTCTCAAATCAATCTGAGCTCAGAAGATGAAGATTATAAATTACAACGATTGGAAAGATTCAAATATAATTTTATACCATTTCATCGATTAGAAATCAAGTGGATTTCTTTGAAATTTTTGAATCATTGTGATATCAGGATTGATGAGAATTTATCTGAAATATTATCTTTAACTGGTTTACTTGAACAACTAGAAATTTCTTATGATTTCGGTCATCAAATTGAAGAGAATTTCCTAGATACTATTGAATCTATTTCTAAACTTTCTCATCTTAAGACTTTAATTATCAAAGGGCCTAACCCTTCATCAGATTCGTATCGACAATATCCGCAAGTCTCATCAATCTTAAAGCATTTAACGAATTTCAAAAACCTTCAAAGGGTGTCTTTTCAAAGAGTTGAGATATTGGTTTCACCAGATGAATTCAATTTTGGGGTTGATCAAGGATGTATTGATTTAGAAATTCTTGATTGTCAATTCACTTCAAACTCGACCACTTTACAAGATCTACAAAAATCAAAAACCAATCAAGTCTATTCTTTAAACTCTTTCTTAAAAATGTTTTCTTTTGCTTTAAAATCATTAAAATTGATCAACTTGGATTTTTTAGAAACACGTTTGAATTTATTGGAATTTGATTTACCGAATTTATTAAACATTGAATTTAAATTCTTCAAAAAGAATGAAGAAGATCAAGAAGACGAAGATCCAGAAGAAGGACAAGAGAAATTGAAAACCCAATTTAAATTAATTTCTTATAATTCTTTGAAAAACTCTAATCAATTAATTTCTTTAAAAATCAATCATCAATTTAATTTAAATTACTTATTCATGATTCAAAATTTCAGTCAGTTTCAACAAATTATTTATACTTGATTTAACAAGAAGGGAAAATTATTTTGAATATCATGGAAAATTGATGGGTGAGTTTGTCGTTTTAATCATTTTATCGGATCTTTCTTTGACTTTAGTAAGATTTGTTATTTTCTTTAGCTTTGGTGAAAAATGGGTTCACCTATCGACAAAGAGGAGGAAAAATATTGAATTGAATTTTGGGTTAATGATATATGGATGAAAAGATTTTTTTTACTTTGGGCTATCATTTTGTTCTCTTGGTCTTTGGTTTTTGATAAACCATACATTCTCTTTGTTAGTCTGTCTTGTTCATTTGAAAAAAAGAGGAAAAGATCTCTGAAAGGTTTTATTGTATTTGTATGAATAATTCGGAATGGAGACTTTCCTGAAAAAGAGGAATTCTATGCTACGTATGACTTTCAGTTATGTAATTGACAAGAGACGAAAACAGGTTTACAAATAAGAACGCCTCCAAGAAGGGCCAAAAGTTCATGGTGAGTTACTACGCTGTCTCTACATATTTTCTTGAATCCACGACCATGGGAAGCCTAAGGCAGTATGTAATGAAATCCTGAGTTTTTTATGACGATAAGCATCATGGAAAATCAGTGTTGATGTATCACACCGATTGGTGGGTTTTGATAGCAAAAAAACATTCGGATGAATTCTAGATGGATAGAGGCGGGATATAGAGACGTGACATATGGGGAAGGATAGGAAGCTTTATTGACTTGATTGATGTCTTCAAGTTTAACGATTGATCTGTTTTTTAAATCTTTTGTCTGCCAGTTTCACCCACATGACCGCGTATTCACAGGTGCATACCGTTCTACCTGAACGATGTCGTAGAAGTAACCACAAAAGCAGGCATCAATATGGATCCCTCGCTTCTCATGATGATACGATGACGGGTATGTAGTTACTCGCTTTGCTTGGGCATACACTATCAGAGCGCGACCTGAAAAAACGCTAAACGCGTCGCCACCCACCAAGTGTGACCAAAGATATAGAAGAAACCTGAGATACATCAAAGACATTCAATCTTTCAATAATGGAATGTGAGCTGGAATGGAATATCAACCTTTATTCTTTGCTGTTTTGTATGTCGGTCCTTGCAGAACAAGCCAAGTGAGTGATAGCAATACCTTTCCTTGAACGGTGATTTTTCTACGTGGAAAGGACCAAGAAGAGTCTGCCACCTTCTTCTAAGCTGCTTGACTAGGAGGAATTAACGGTTGTCAGTATAAGGATTTTGTGGTAAAGGCAAATGTATATGAGTTCAGCCAAGAACGGGTCCCAACCAGAGAGTAAAGCTCGATTGCTTCTAAAGAATTTGCATTTCTTGAAGAGCAATCAAGTAAACGTTTAAGTCACATTTTGTCCAACGATGGCTCTCTGAGCGGAAAAACTGATCACTTGTGAGTATAATAAACCAATAATATGTATGTATGTAGATGACGCGCGGGGACGTCCTCAGTCATCTCATCATGAAAGCAACTCTTGGTTGGTTGGAGATTGCTTCATCAAAGGATGAGTATCTGTCAATGAGTTTTTCAATATAAGCAGATTCTATGTCGCTTGGGTGTCAATGTCTCCCTGAAGAGTTTGCTCATCAGATAGTTCAAGAAGATGGATGAGCTATAACCAAAGATGGCTCCCTAAATCTTCTGTTGAGTCTTCCGTTGGTTCGAAATGGAGTGACTCAATTTTAAAATGAGCTGCATAGAGGCGGTACCGGGTACATACAGTTTGAGTTCGCCATCACCATCCAATTCAAATTGTATCCACTTTACCGTCAAAACCTTGACTTCTTCAAATCAGCAATCCTCATCGATTTATCATCAATAAACCAAAGATACCATCCAATATCATCATCATCATCCTCACTTGAACCCAATCATCATGTCTTTCCTACCAAACCAATCTCAAGAACCATTATACTATCCAGTAAGACCTAACAGTCATTTTACTTCTTCATCTCAACATTCACATCAAAATCAACAGCAACAACGATACAGAGATGAACATGAGATGACTTCGGTTAGAAATCCTAACCAAGCCAATTCATCAAATAAGAATAAGAAAAAACCGACCCAACAACATGCGTTTGGTGATGATAGTGATGATGAAGAAGAACAAGCGCCGAAAAATGACTCTGATAGTGACGAAGATGATGGTCAAGGGTTCGGTGTCTATAAAGGTATCTTGAACTTCTTCTTTCTCAATCTCTTGTGCTCCTTTTCAATCTTCTGTAACTGATCGAATCGACTTTTGAAAATCGAACTTTATAGATACTCAAGAATCTGATAAACGTTACAAGAATGTTAACATTGATACGAACGTATATCGCGATGATCCATATGCACAAAACCGAACCGATTCCAATGGATATTTAAATTCACCGTCAACTACCGTAGGAGGAGGTACTCCGAATTATCTACAAACAGGAGAATCAAGTAGTTTGAAAAAACCAATGGAATATAAAAAATCAGATTTGGTTCATATGCCTGCACTTGGATCTGATTGGGCTCCAGATGAAGGCAGGAATGATAAAGATTGGGAAGGTAAACCTCAAATGATCGATAAACCGAAATGGGCAAATCGAAAAAACGAGATGGCAAATGCACAAGCTGGAGTTAGAAACTCGATTCGGGAATGGTTGGCTGGTCGAAATAAAGCTTGTGGTTGGTTTGGTAGGATTCAAGGACTTGTTTTACTCGTGATCCTTTTGATAACGTTAGTCTTCCTTTTGATTCGGTTTCTTCAATCCTTCTTCGATGCAAAGCTAATGTATCTTTCTTCGATTCCGATCAGATTGGCTCTCATGCTCTACTTTTTCATACCGAGAGTCCCAAGTTTAGCCTACAACAACCAACAATTGATGGTTGGAGATAATTCAACAGCAAGCTTTAAGAGAGCGGATCCGATTGGATTCTCATTTGATGCGAAGATCAACTTGGCCTTTGATGCTAGAAACTCTTATCTCAGTCCCAAGGTTTCTAACTTAGTTGTGATTGTTGAAGATCTTAGTACTGCTGGTGCTCTTGAGATTGGGAGAGGGAATTCGGATCAAGATGTGATTTCTCTCAACACTAAAGATTATACACCTTTTTCGGCTACTGTTCATTTCAAATATAGGTACGCTGTTTTCAGTCTTTTTCATCCCAAGATTTGGGGAATCAAATAGATTGATTTGGGTTAATTGATTTTACCAACTAATTTGCTTTCTTTGTCTCGTAGTGCAAGTGCGATTACTGATCCGCTCTGGTCAAGTTATTACACAGCTTGTGCTCATATGTGGCCAGGCAACAGTACAAGACCTACTGTGAATTTAGCTATCGGAGTTTCTTATAAAGTCTCTGGGATCTCGGGGGAACAATTTGAATCGACTGTGTTAAATTCAATTGGCTGTCCTGTTGAATTATCTGCTAATGCTGCTTGATTAATTACAAATTAATCTTGAGGAACTTGAGGTAGGAGGATATGAAGATATGCAGATACACGATTTACTCTTTTTTAGCAATGTTTGGCTTTGGTTTTGTATTACAGGAATTGGAAGAAATTTATACAAAGTTAATGTGATGGTGGACGGTTATTTTTTAATGTTTTTTCATCACAATGGTTTTTGTCTTACAAGAAAGAAATCCAATTTATTCAACTTTGACTTATTTTATTTCTCATTTTGATTCTCTCCTTTTTTCAATATTGTATCATTTATTATCTGTTTAGCATTTTTGATAATTTGATCCTTCTTGAACCTTGATGCTACATTGTTTGATTGCAATCTTTTTTGTCATCAACTTGGAAGTCTTGAGCTTAAATTTCAAAGTCTTTGGATCTTTTTTGAAGTTTGATTTGGACTGTCTTGGTTTTGGTACATACTTGAATTAAAAGTTTCATGAAAGAAAGTTAATATTCTACATGTATCTTGCTTGGGACTTAAAACCTTCAGGATCATCAGATCTTGGTCAGTAAGCCACCTTGTAATACATGAATAAGTCCAACCCCAGGATCCATCCTGATGTTCTATTTACAGTGAATATGCGATCACCAGCTTTTTGTCCCTGATCCTCAAAGCATCCATCATACAATCAAGCATCACAGATGTATGATGAGACAAGCTACAAATGTAGACTTACCATTTCTCTGAATGTATATGATCATCACAAATGGTGTCACTCATCAGAATGTTCTACCTGTGATTTTGTAGACTTGTGTATCTTCAAGATTTCCTACAAATACTCAACTTTCATGAGTCATCATCCAAGGAGGTGAGATCAAAGTGGAAAGAAGATGATTTACACCATCAAGTCAACAGCAAGAAAAAGATAGAGAAAAAGTTTTCAGTCCAAAAATTCAAATCAAACACCCAAGTTAAGTGAATACAGGTGTAGTCTGGAGCAATGATATAGGCATGTATAGTTTGTGAGTAGGGCTGTGACCTGGCTGTGAAGTCTCATCAAAATTGACTTTATGAGCCTGTTTGGACATTCAAAAGAACTGCAAGAGCCTATTGGGGTAGTCAAACCTGTGCAAGAAATGTGCAAGACCGATGTGCAAGATCCGTGCAAGATCCGTGCAAGAAATTCTTGCACCAATCTTGCACTTTGATTTTTTGACAACCCCAGTTACAAATGCATTACAGCAGTGGAAAGGCCCTGAAAGACCATGCGAGACCAAGATGCAAGTTCTATGCAAGTTCTATGCCAGTTCTATTCATTTCTTGCACAGAACTTGCACATGACTTGCACAAATCGATTTTCAGGTTTGACTACCCTATATGTTAAAAGCAAAAAATACAACTTCTTTCTGTTTATTCAGCAAAAAAGTGACAGGCCTCTAGGTAGACCCGGCTGCTGGCATACTGGTGGAGTATTTGTGAATGAAACCAAACAGGATTTGATGTGACAGGGCATGTACTGTCTGCTTACATGGAAACATTGGGCTGTGTTGTCAGGCCTGGGTTAGGGTTGGGTTACAGCCCTACTTGTGAGTATGCTGGGGAAAGCCTGTAACTCCATATACCTATTGGTACACATCAACAGTCCTTTAAAGGTGTGGCATATATGGTATGAGAGGGTAAGCTCTGCTGCCAAAAAATGTCATTCACAGAACTTGTATTTATCCACTCCAGGAGACAGGCTTAACAATGTATGACATTATGCAGACAATTATATTTGTTTCTAGGTTTGACCCATCTGAAAAGACACCCAGAAGAGAAAGATGGTCTTCATTACCAGACTTAACCTCATTAATTAGCATCTCTTCATGGTTTCAGGCAGTAAACCTCTCTATATGTAACCTCCCAGTGCAATGGATTGCTGCGTTGATGTTGGGCAGAACGAAGGGATAACTCAAAATTGAGCCCCCTCCCAATTGGTGAGAGCTAAAATGAATTATTGTAGGCCACTTACAGGTTTTCAGGGGTATCAATAAGCATAGCGTGTGTTGTTTGCACATACAGATGCATTATTAGGGGTTTGCATGTCCATCCAGCAAGCAAACTACAAATAAGAGATTTCACAGGATCACAAAATTTAGATGACCAGGGAAGTGTGTTTGCATGTCCAAGGGCAATGCAAAGTAACTGGATTTGTCACAGAAGCTGATTCTCCGATGTCCCACCGTCAGGTTTACTCTTGAAGACACGATACTTGAAATTCAGATAGCACATGACTGCAGATCCATATCTTGGCTCAAGATGAGCTTGTGATCAATTAGCAGCTACAGAAAGCATTGCATTATGAAAACAGCTAGCTAAGAACAAAGTCCACGGGGTACGGGTTGAGGTCGGTTATTGATTAGAGAATGAATGACATGGTGGAAACTTGGTACGATAATTTACGCAGAGGGATAGATATGAAATCATTGGAGACAATATAGCGTAGTAAAGTAAATCCTTAAGATTTACCCGGCTCCGGGGTACCCTCACAGGTCCAGGAAGCCTGATGGTATCGCAAATGTAACAAAATCAGAGTCTCGTAGCACGTGAACGACATTGAGAGAAGTATTTGACAAAGACTCACGTCACGCTTCTTTGGCTTGCCAACGTATGTGTACCAATCTTTGCGCGAGGTTCCAAGTCCCAAACATTCGGCAACGCTTACAAGTTTATATCCAGCTTTACGTAGAATCTTGACGGCATGTGGGATAGTTTTGGTGGCTGTTGTTTCGTGAGTCTGATGGTAGCAAAAGTGTTCAGTACATATGATGCATGTAATCGATTACTGAAGTAGACTGACCTCGTGATTCAAACTGATGTGTGGTAGTGGACAAGTCTTGGCCCATTTATCATACCGAGCGAGAATCTTATCAATTGGAACTTCCAATGCGTCACCAGAATCAATGTCCCATGAGACGATTTTGTAACCCCGCTTGTGGAGGAGATCAACGTTTCGCTTATTTATGTTTCCTAGATTACACAAACCAAGAGAATTTAAAACCCCCAAAAAAACAATGAGATAGGTGGAATAAGAAGCTTACCGTAGGGAGGTCTGAAAAACTTGGGTTTGTATCCGGTTATGGCTATTTAGTAAGAAAGTTCATGACATAAGCAAGGGCTTTTGACAAACAAACAGGCTGCAAGACAAGAGAACTTTATGTAGCTCTGAACGCTCACCAATCATAGCTTTCTCTATCAAATCAAGTTGTTTGTGGAGTTCTTTATCTGAAATCTTGGTGATATCCGGATGAGACCAAGCTGAAACAGAAGTTCATCAACCAGTCGGAGCTGTCAGTGATATCGTCCAAAGCCAAGAAAGGAAAAAAAAGTAATCTATTGTTGCAAAATCACGTACTGTGGGACGCGATCATGTGACCCATATCAAAAGCTTTGGACGCAGTTTTGGTCAGCGAGAATTTTGTGGATAAGTGAGAGGATAAAGAGAAGAACTGACTCTTCTTGAGTTGAGCAGATAAGTTTTCATCGTAGATACAGTCCCAGTTGTAGCCGTTGATGAAGAACGTTCCAACGGCGTTATTGTCTTTAAGAAGTTTTGCGATCTGTTGGTTCCAAGTGTAAGGGCCGTCATCGAATGTGAGAGCGAAGGTCTTGGGAATTTTACAAGTCTTCACCACACCCGGTATGCTCATGGCAACAGCAGAGTCTTCCGCACTAGTGAAGGCAAACTGCCCAACTAAAAGGAGAGCTAACGATCGACACAACATCTTGTACTGCAGAGTGTAGTATATTACGATGTTTGGGCGGAGCGAGACAGTCAGGGACTTCAATTTGAAGTGCCCTATGGAATTAGAAGCAAACTATAGCAAAAGGAGAGTAAGTAAAGGGGAGACCGATTGATTGACGGAGTAGACGATAGACATACGTAGGGGATTTATAAGAAAGAAAGCGCCCTATGGGTGACTCCTTTCCATACGAAAAGGTCAGCTGGAGTTTCCCACAAAACTTGATAATTTTTCACTGGACACGACAGATCTCGGACACGACGTCAGAGAGATATATTGGTTTCCTAATTGGGACTAGCTGTCCGGATGTGAGAAAGGAAAGAGGACATCATAAATTTCATCTCGCAGTCAGAGAAACTTAACAAAGTCCCACGCTATTGTGAACAAGACAAATTTAAGAAACGCATAAGTATGAAGAGAAACAAATAATCTGAGTTCCACAGTGTTGTGGGATCTCAGATTCGAGAACAGAGCAGAGTTTTGTTAGCAACAGCGTGAGAGCATGGCTGTGCCGCAGTCGTGTGAGTCATGTGACCACAACACCCCCCCCACGACAAGTCACAGACATTCATATCCGAAAAACATAAGAAGAAAAAGAAAAAAACAAGGTCAACCGTTATCTGGTATTTGTTCGCCCGAGACAGAGAATCCTTTAACCAGCTGGCCAGGCTGGAATCGTTTACCTCGTCTGCGGTATAAGTTCACCCAGAAACAGTGCCCGTACAACAATCCACAAAAAATGTGTATAGAGAAACATAGATGAAATAAACAAAACAGAAAACAAAAAATGATAAAAAACAAGAGAATGCGGTCTAAGAATATCGATGATAAATTGACTCATGTTCAAACTATGCGTAGGTTGGTTACCCCGTGTTGATGTAAGTTTGGACCTAGTGGTTTTGTTAAGATATCCGCTCGTTGTGCTTTGGTGTCTATCCAATGTAGAAAAACTCGTCCTTTGTAGATTTGCTCATTGATATAGTAAAATTCTCTATCTGTGTGTCTCGTTCGTTTGTTTGATGAGTTGTCACTAGCTACGTGTATGGCTGATGTATTGTCACAATGCATATTAACTACATTTCCTTCTCCGGTAAGATCTTCTATTAGGTTTCGTATCCATATGGCATCTCTGCATGCAGTTCCTAGAGCCATGTATTCTGCGTGGCATGTTGATGAGGCAACGCAGGTTTGACGTTTTGAAGTCCATGAAATTGGGCAGTTCAGAAAATAGGTGATAAATCCATGTGATGATCAAGCTCCTTCACCTCCCCAGTTTGCATCTACGTAGGTATGGATTGGAGTGTTCACTTTCTGTTTTAATGGTTTCAGTTTCAGACTCTTCACTCCAGTGGTATTTAAGTACCTCATTACATGTTCTATAGCATTCCAGTGTTGTCGTCTTGGGTCAGATGAAAAACGGGCAAGGTGGTTGACGGTGTATGTAATATCTGGTCTTGTTGCTACTGATAGATAGTTTAAGCTACCGATTGCGGATAGATACTTTTCAGTGTCTACTCGTTCTTCGTCTTCATCTGGTGAGCTTGGAATTTTTTGCATGTTCATTGGTGTCTTAGCCGATCTTTTGTCTGGTAAGAATGATTTTAATATTTTCTTTGTTAATCCTGGTTGTGATAAGGTGAAGCTTCCGTCTTCATGTCTTCTTACGTTGACTCCTACTATTTGATCTAAGTTTCGTTCCCACTTGATGAGTAATTTTTTCTTAAGTTCATTTGCAATTTCATCTAGTAGTTCTTCAGAGCTTCCTGTTACCCCTCCATCATCACTATGTAGCCAGATAATGCAAGTGTCTTTTCCCCGACGATATATGTATAGAGACTGGTCGTATTGACTTGGTTTGAAACCCATAGCAATGAGGATACCGTTAATGTGTTTCCACCAGCATCTTGCACCTTGCTTGGTCCCGTATAGTGCTTTGATTGCTTCAAGAACTTGTTTCTTCTTTCGAGCTTCACACATGTATCCAGTCGGTAAGGAGAAATGTATAAGCGAATCTATACCACTATGTAAATACGCAGACGTGATGTCAAATGAGTGAATGGGCCAGTTTTGATGAGCTGCGATTGTTAACATTATTCGAAGGCCGGCAAATGTTGCGGTGGGTGCGAATGTTTCAGTGTAGTCGATACCTTCTTTCTGAGTATAGCCTTTAGCCACTAATCTTGATTTAAATTTAATCGGGTTGCCGTCATCATCCACTTTTTTATATGCAAATACCCATTTCAGATCTATTGGTACTAATCCTTCAGGTCTATCAACTACTTTCCACACATTCATCTTTTTCATCATCTCCATTTCAGCATCACAGGCTTCCTTCCACTTCTCAGCTTCACTTGATCTCATTGCCTCAGCATATGATCTAGGAGGTTTCAATAATTTTAAGTAATCATTTCCGTCTAATGCATGTTTAGCTGCTACATCTTGTTTATCAATCTTCATTTCTTCATTGAAATCTCCTAATTTGAGAGCATTAATGATATGATTCAAGCTTCCTTTATTGGGTAAGTCAGGATTCATGATTTTGTTTAGTGATTTAGATGTTGTCGTTGCAGTTGGTATTGGAGAATTCAAGAGTGCTTTCATTCTTTCTTCGTAAGGAAATTGAGCTATAGCGGATGAAATAAGAGTTTTTGAGGCTGGGTCGTAGAAGAGCCAACCCTTTCCGTTTTCAACATATCCTACCATCGTACATCTCCGTCCCCGATCTTCTAATTTGCCGGGTGAGCGTTGGTTAGAGTGAATGTGAACATAGGCTGTTGCACCAAAACTACAAATGATGTCTAGTTGAGGTTTTTGTCCGTGGAATAGTTCGTATGGCGTTTTGTAACCAGTGATTGAGTTAGGAATGCGATTGTGAAGGTATGCTGCTGTGAGATAAGCAAAGTTCCAGAAATGATTAGGTAATTGGCTAGAGGATAAGAGTGTCCGTGCCATCTCACCAAGTGTCCTGTTCAATCGTTCAGCATTACCATTTTGTTCTGGCTCATACGGATTTGAAAACTCATGCGTGATTCCTTCGTCCTTCAGCCATTTCTCCAGAGTGCTACCTATGTATTCACCACCCCTGTCCGAACGTATGGTTTTTATTTTTACTCCTGTTTCACGCTGCCATTTCTTGATGGTATTTATGAGTTGCTGTGCCACCTCGGATTTGTGCTTGATTATTGATATTTCCGAGTATGTCGTTGCTACATCACGGAAAGTCACCATTAGTTTTTCACCCGACACATACGGAGTGAAAGGTCCAGCCACATCAGATACAATTACATCAAGTAATCGTGGCTCACGGTTTGTTCGTCCCAGTACACAACGTCTTATACTTTTACACTTCAAGCAGTCCTCACACGTGACATCTTTCGATGGGAGGATTGGTGGTAGACCATAGCTTTCACTTTCCTTAAACAGTTGTCTGATACGTCTCATTGAGACGTGACCGAAACGATTATGCCATAGATGAGACAATTCAGAAGGAGATTTCATTGCGCATATGGATGAAGTGAAAGTTTTACAAGTGTGACGTAAACGTTTATGGGCTTGGATAAACCATCTTTTGTTTTTATGAACTGCGTGTATAATTTTTCCTGATTTCAATTTAATTTTATAATTATTCGTATCATCCATCACTATCTTTGCCCCCTTCGCTAAAAGTGCTCCAGGTGAGATGATTGTCGTTGTGCCTTTTGGACAATAGTAGACGTCGTCAATGGTCGCCTCGTCACCATTTTCGTCTTTCAATCGTAATCGACCCTTCCCGACTATTACAGCATCAGAATCATTAGCTGCAGTTTGTATAGGGATAGGTTTTGGGAGAGGGTGGTAATCAATCAAAAGTGATCGATCGTTGCTTACAGCGTCAGTTGCTCCACCGTCGAATAGATATTCAGTCGGAATATCATCGTCAGCGTCAGGTAAGCCAAAACCTTCAGAGTGCATAGAGATAGCTGAGGCTTGGACGATTTTGCTGGTCTCTCCGACTTCAACAGAGCTGACTTGAGGGCGTTTAGTCATTCCATTGGGTGAGAAATGATATAGGTGAGGCCAAATGACGTTCAAGCTGTATATTTTGTTGTTTTCAAGTTGTCTCCAGTCATTATAAGCAGGTCCAGTCCTATTGCTACCACTATTGAAGACGATACATCCACTATCACGATAGGTATGACCAAAATTACCACAAAATAAGCATTGTATGACGCCAGCTTTAACGTTCGGGAGAGCAGATTGAGGGATCGGTAAATGTCTGTTTTCACTAGCTATTCGATCAATGTTGTTTGTTGTGAGTTCCTTGGGTCCTTTCTTCCATCTAGCAAGTGTAGCGGGATCTAGTTGAGATTTTTGGTTGAATGATGCAGAGTTATTAACGTAAGGAGTAGAGCGTTGAGGGGTGAATTGACGTTGATTGTTATTGAAATCGCGTCGAGGTGTTCTTTGACTGATAGCAAGTGCTTCGACCGAAGTGCTTAAGTTGTTGATGCTGATGGTGTCCGATGCGGTCTTCTCTCGAGCTAGGTGAAGTAAGATAGCAGCTTTGATGTTGTCCAGATTGAAGTTCGGGTTGTTTTCATCAAATTTTCCGTCTAAGTCTTTATTGATCTCTTTCGTCATCTCAGCAGGCATTTGGAATTGGTAGAATAGACCTCAAATTGACTCCTTTGTCCAGGTAAAACCGGTTGATTCAATTGCAGTGCATAATGCATCAACTGCCGCCATATGTGCTAACATGTCTGTCTCAGATAGGTCCAATTGGAGTTGAATGAGGCGTGAGAATAAAGAGAACTGATTGGTACGTCCCCCACGTCGAAAGTGACGTTGGAGAGCTTGCATTGCTTCATAGGCGGTGTCGGCATCGTCAGTTATGTCTTTCAGATCAGGGTGAATTGTGTTGTTGATAACTGAGGCAGCTAACATGTCGCGGCATTCTTCAACGTAAGTTTCTTTCGGTAAGGGCGTGTCCCAGTAGTTTTTGATATTGAGAATTGACTTGAGCGCTCTGGTGGTTTCTTTTTTCCAGTCGATGAAATTAGATCCGTCTTTGGCTAGTGGTGCGAAAGTCGTATTCGCGGCGAGTAGTTTGGTAGCTTGATCGAGTTTTTGGAGCTGGAATTGTTCTTGAATGGAGAGGGGCGTATTGGACGTAGCATTGGACGTACTTTGGCTAGACATTCTTGTAAATCGAATAGGGTGAGGGTTGAATACAGTAGATGGAGCAGCGAATGGTACGTAGGCAGATGGAGCAGTGAATGGTATGTATGAGATAAACAGATTTGTGATTGGTGGTTGTAAGGGTACGTCTGCAGTAGATTCGGTTTCGAGGTTTAGGCGTGAGACAGCGGGGATTAACTCCGATACAGAGTGCGGTGATAGAGAGGGGTCTGGTGTAACAAATGGAGTAGGCGAAACGATTGGTGAAGATGGTGGAAGAGGTTCAAACGTATGTGAGATAATAACAGGTGAAGAGTGGGTAGGTGAAGGTGGAAGAGGTGGTAACGTAGTAAGGTCAGGAAACGTATGTTCGGCTTTAAAAGGTATGGTTATAACTAAGTATGTCGGCTTAACGCATTCGGGAGGTATATCAGAAGCAGAAGAATGAGGTGATGGTGGAGAGGGTAGTAAATTCTCAGATAAGGTTGGTAAACCTAAAGCAAGGGGTGATGATACTTGGGGTAGGCTTTTTTCAGATGTTGATTGAATTGGTGAAGGAGTAGGGGATGGTGGTAATGGGGGTAATAACAATAAATTTGGGAAAAAATATGAGGTATCGTTTGCTTCTAGAACAGGGACTTTCTTGCGTGTAGTTCGTCTCTTGCGTTTAGGAGGTGAGCGTGGATTCGTGGTGTAGTCT
>MWRK01033136.1:0-14997 GCA_002157035.1 Melampsora medusae f. sp. deltoidis
TAATGAAGACTTCTTTTTTCAGTTAGTCTTTGTATGATGTCTTTAAGTTTTAACCTATGATGTCACTTTGATTAGAAATCTAAGCTTTGAATTTTTCTTCTGATCAAGCTCATGAAGAGACAATCATTCGAACTCACTCATGAGTTGAATGAGCTTAAAGATTTCCTTCGATCAGAAATATATCCTCGTCCAAGGAATGAATCCAGCTACAACCATCACTCTTTCAATCATCACACCCTAGAACAACTTTTCCAAACCACCACCAGTCACATATATATTGAGATACCTGCCCAGGAATGATCTGCTGCATATTACCTCGTTCTTTGAAACACTTTGAATGCTCAAACACACCGATCAAATTCGCAAAGGGCGTTCCCTGGACAACACGGGGTTCTAGCTCATCGGTAGAGCGCTCGCTTAGCATGCGAGAGGCGCTGGGTTCGATTCCCAGGTACTCCACTTCCTTTTTGCTCCTTCCAGGTCTCAGTCTTTTGACCCAAAAATCCAAACTGTAGAAATTTGACTACATTTTCGAATGATCAACTTATGAGAATCATCAATGAATTTGCATAAATCAACTGGATGAAGTTGAAAATTTTGATTTCAAGGAGAAAGAGGCAAATCTTGTATGGTATTGTACAAGAAAAGTACCATGAATATATGTTTAGATGATTGTGATTCATGAAGGATGAATTTGTATGATTTGAAATAGATCAAAGAAATCTGATTACCATTACCATTACCAAGATACTAAACATTCACAATCAAACCTCTCCTTTATCTCACACCAAAGATTTTCTTGTCCAAATCATATTTTTTACCTTTCAAATCTACAATCAATCAATAAATAAATAAATACACTCATAAAGACAGCCCAATTTCAAGAAAAAACACCAAAGTGAAGTAAAATTGAACACTACAAGATTAATCTTTCCATCTTTGTTTAAGTTTCGAACGAGGTCTAATAAACTTATTTGGAATTGAAGGGGTAGATTTCAAATTCGTATCCGTATTCGTATTTGAATTTGACTTTGTAGATTGAGAAGTTGAATGACGAGGTTTAAAGACCAACAACAAAATCGCAGCAAAGATTAAAAGGATCAACAAAAAGATAATCCTACACTTCCCCGTCCGATTCGAATGTCTATCCAAGAAGAGCCCCATCACATCAACAAAAAAACCCTCCAAAAAGCATAGAAACCAAATCATCAAAAAACTCAACTTGTTAGCCACTTTAAGTTCATCAACCGCTCCTTTCAAATCCCTCGACATCTCCTCCACATGATAATCAATTCGGTCTAACATCGTGCCTTGGTCTATGACCAATGTACTCAAGTCTTTGAACATCTCGGATAATTCTAGGATCGATTGGGTGATCCCTTCGATCTCTCGATCTCGTTGTTCTAAATCGATTTGGTTTCGTTTCAGCTGCTGTTGTTGTTGTGTTTGTTGGGAGGAGGAGGGGAATTGGTGTGATCTGGGGGATGATGTCTCTTCGGTCATATTGACTAATGTGTGATTCAAATTTGAAGTTTCTGTGGATTTCAAATCTGATGGCCATACCAACCATCATAAAAAAAGAAATTCATCATGCATTGGTTTTTGACCAAGTTAGAAATCGGGAGATGAATAGGACTTACGTTGTAAATAATATCGTTGTCTTTTTTGAAAGGTTTGACTTAAGTCTTGGATCTTACTCATCAACCCAACTTGTACATTCTGAATCATCTTCCTAAACTCTTTTGGTTTTCCATTCTGTTGATCATTCTTGATAACATACTGACTTTCTCCAATCTTTCCAATCAAGACTTGTGATCTTCTGAATTGCTATAATTCCAAGGAAAGAAAGAATGAATGAGTTTTTTTTGAGTGTTGTGAGGGGGTTGAAGGAAGGAGTGGATGAAGACCCACTCGGGTGATTTGGTGTGTGAGTTGATCGATTTGTTTTTCTTCATTGGATCGGTCGGTAAAGGATGGTAAAAGTTGTTTGGAGGTTAATTTCTCTAGTTGGTTTACTGGACATATATAACAGAATCAATTTTTCATCATGTTTGTGTTCCAAACTTCATCATCTATTGATTTCAACTTTGAGAAATCCACTAACAATTGATTTTGATTTGTTCGATTAATTCTTCAACTTCATCTGAATAATCTATCCTATTCAATCAATCCAAAACAAACACCCGTTGATCAGTTACCAAAATAATAAACTCAAGAAGATGTATAAAGAAGATGAAGAGTACCATTTAGGAGGTAATGAATCGAGTTGAGAATCCGATTCCACTAGAAGAGGTTGATAATCATTTGAAGTATGATTTGTTGAAGTGTATTGAGGAGGATAAGTGGATGAGGTTGGGAGAGTGGTTCTTGTGTCTCTGAATGATAAGAATAATAGTGTTCTTGATCTAGTGATGATGGTTTGATTTGAGTGATGAGAAGTTGAAGTTGATTGATGATGGTGATTGTATTTGTGATTAGTTTGATTTGATTGATAATTCATTTAAGATTTAGAGAGTACAAGCTGAGTTAGAGAGTAGGTAGTTGAGTTGAGTTGAGTTGAATGTTTGTGTTGATTGTATTTAATGATCGATGTGTTAGAGTGATCAGCTAGAACTTAAGTGGTGATTGTTGAAATGTTACATACAATCCATTTACACTTGTTCAACTCATATAAGCATATCCAGTGATTGGATGTTAATACCGAGTTTGATGCAATCCATTCGGTCATCATTGAGTCAACTGTCGATCACATTCACAACAAACCAACCAACAATTGAACAACCATCATCATCATCATCATCATCAACTGTCAACCATCATCCACCAACATCAGCTCATTCAACAAACAATACTACTACTCAAATATCATGAAAGAACCCGATTAAACATTCATTTACACAACACTCACACAATACATACCATCAAACCTAAACCCAAAATATAAAATCAACCAACCTCAGTGAAGCTGATTATAATCCGAATCCAACTCACCAATCAAAAAGATGTGGGAGCAAACCTTAAGTGGACTAATCAAAGCCTTGAGATCAAAGAAAGATCAAGAAAAAGAAATCATCAATCAATCATTAAAAGAAATCAATCAAGAAGTTAAATCAACTGATCTTCAATTAAAATCTAATGCAATCTTAAAATTATCTTATTTAGATATGTTAGGTTATCCTCAATTATCTAATCATTCATTCAATGTGATCGAATGTATGTCTTCAAACGTGTTTCAGTTTAAACAAATCGGTTATATGGCCGCTGCTCAATCCTTTGGTCCTTATACTGAAGTTTCAATGTTAACTACTAATTTAGTTAAAAAGGTCAATCCTTTCTCTATCTTTCCATCAAATTACAATCAATTCAAACGAAACTGATCGCATTCATGTCTGTTCTTTTGGGTGTTTATAGGATCTTGTTTCTCATTCATCTTCAAATCAAGTGAAATCATTCTTCAATCAACTCTCATCATCCTCATCATCTAGTGCTTCTCAAATCCCAAGCACACCACCCATCCTCTCTGTCACTCTAGCCGCCTTACCACATTTGCTCACCACCCAAAACTACATAGACCTATCACCCGACTTAATCAAGCTTTTAAACCACTCAAAGCCAAGTATCAGAAGTCGAGCCATCATCATGGTCAACACCTTAGCCAAACTAGATCTTCAAAGAGTAACAGAAGAAGAATCAATCAGTTTACAAACACGCCATCCTGAATTAGATCGACATATGTCAAGTTGGGTAGAAAGACTTCGACCAAGATTGTTTGATGATGATTTCTCAGTGATTCAAGTGACTGTGAATGTGATTTGTGAATTAGTGACACTTTATCCTTGGCCTTGGCTTGAGATTGCGGCTGATTTATATGATTTGCTTGAATCGAATGAAACCAATTGGTTAAGGATCAAGATTGTAAAACTTGTAAGTTTTCTTATTCTCTTTTTTTCCAAAACAGAAAAAAAAATGAATGATCTTTGGGGTACCTGCAGTTTACAGCTCTTATGCCAATCGAACCACGTCTTACTCGAAAACTCTTACCGAACTTAACTTCCATCATCCATAAATCATCAGCCATGTCATTACTAAACGAATGTATTCATACCATCCTAGCTGGCGGTTTAATAAAAGAAGCCCAATTAGCACAAACCTGTATAGAAAAGCTCTTGGAGTTTTTAAATGCTGTGGACCCGAATTTACGATATATTTCATTGATCGGATTACGGAAGTTGATTGAATTTCATCCTCATTTACTTCAAAGTCAATTAAATTTAATCCTAGATCTTGTCGCTGATCCGGACCCTAGTATCAGTTCAAAAGCTTTAGATTTGATTCAAGAAAACGAATATGATGTGGGATCGACGGTAGAAACCATTGAAAGTCTCATCGAACATTTGGTGGAAGAAAAACCTAAAACGATGGATGCGATGAGTTCTTTACTTAGTATTCAACAATCTCAACCGATTGTCAAATTGAAAACTGATCAAGAAGTTATGGATCATAAGATTAGAATCGCTCAGATTATTATCTTGATCGGATCTTATGAAACGTATTCGAATGTAAGAGATTTCGAATGGTTTATTGATATCTTGATTCAATTATCAATCTTATTACCCAAAAGTTTAACCCACTCAGATATCGGAATTTCAGAAACTTTAATCGATATATGTAGTAGAGTCATAGGAATTCGACAATACACAGTACAAGAAATGTTAAAAGTTTTGAAATCTGAAGATCTTTTTACATCTTATTCTAGTATTATTAAAGCGGCTATTTGGATAGTAGGAGAATATAGCGTTTCGGCACGGGAAAGTGTGGATGAAAGAGAAGTGATTGGGACATTGTTTAAAGCCGAGTTATTGGATCCTAACTCACCTCAAATCGCTATGGTTGCACTGGAGAATGGTGTGAAGGTATTTGTTAGGTTTGTTAAATCGTTGGGAATTCGACATGATACGTTAGAAGAAGTTCATGAGTTGATGGAAGCGATCTTAGGAAGATTTGATGGATTGGTTTCGGATACGAATGGGAATGGGAATGGATCGAATGGGTTGATGAGGATTGAGATGTGTGAGATGTTGGAAAGGGTTAAAGAGTTGAAAAGTTTAGTGGGCTTTTTGAAATCACAATTACCTAAAACGATGGAACCTCCAAAGGAAAGAAAAGTTGAAGAAGGACATGGGTATGAAGTGGAACGGAATCCGTTTATGAATCAAGAAGATGAAGAGACAGAAGAGAAGAAGGGTGAAGGAGATGGGTTTGATGAGGTTTTTGGATTGTTTGATTTGTATGAACTAAGACCTGTGGCTAGATTGGCTCAAGGAATGGTGATTGCTCCAGATGAATTAGAACTCGAGAGTTGGAAACCTTATTTGAGCTTGGATGATCAAAGCAAGCTTGGAGAAGAAGGTGTGGATGAGTATGGGCGTAGGATTCGTGGTGAGGAGGGGCTGCTGGATTTGGTGATGGGTGATGAGGGTGGGAAGAAAAAGAAGAAGAAAAAAGGAATCAAAGGGAAAGAAAACAATGTACGTGTTTCTTTGCCTTCTGATTTGTCTTCCTGTGGTTTGCTTTTGGTTTGATTTGGAATTGACTTTTTTGGCTTTGGATGTATACAATTCATAGGAACCGAAGATGAAGAAACAAGATTATTTAAAAAATCAAGGAGATCCTTATTATCTTGATGAGGATGATAAAGAAGAAGAAGAAGAAGAAATTAATGTAGATGAGATCCCGATTGTGAAACTCGATTTATCGGATCTTGGATTAGAATCCATCGGATCATCAAATCCTTTAGAAGAAAAAGAAAAGAAGAAGAAGAAGATTAGGAAGAAAGTGATGGGGTCGAAGAGTTCTGAGATGGTTGTTGTTGATCGGGTTGGAGAAATGCCGGATTTGAGTTACTTGAATGGGAAAGATCAGAGATTATCACTGCAACATGAGGAAATCAAGGTTGAAGTGGGTGGGGGAAGTGAAATGGTTGGAAAGGATGGGAAACGTCATGAAGAAGCAGAAGAAGAAGTGGTGAAAGAAGAAGGCAAAGTAGAGAAAAAAGTGGTGAAAGTCAAACCTAAAGTTGTGGTAAAGAAATCTAAGAAAAAAGCCATCAAGATGAAAAAAGATGAAGGTGGATGAGAAATGAAAGAAATCAAACTAACCACTTTAACTTGGATCATAATCTGGATGATTCAAACGTTGTAGTAATCAAGACATAGATTCTTGGGAAAATTATTGAGAGATTTGGACAATGGAGAATGAGAATCTACCTATTCTGAAGGGGTTTTGTTTGTTTGTTTGAAAGCATTTGTTTTTTTTCATGTGTGTCTATTTAAGGTTTATCAATTTTTAATGAGATTTGAATAAGGGAGCTCAGGTGAATTTTTTACGGTGTTTCCTTGAAAACAGGGGGAAAGTTTTTTACCGTACCATGCACTGTAAAGAGTTTCTCCAATTTGTTGAACCAGATGGTCAACAGTGCTCAACAACCATTGATCCATAATTTGTTTTCTCTGTTGGTGTTCGATGATTATCATGTTAGTTTTAACACCTTTCTTAAACTTTGTTTTTTCACCTTGCCTTGTTTATCTTGTTTTTTTGTTTTGTTTTATAGTTCTTTGGGTTTTCTGATTGGTTTATATTTGTGGAAATTTGCTGCTTCAAAAAAAAGGATTGGGATGTTTTGAAGCTTTTCCCAATCTCACAAACTTTTGCGTAAATGTCATGGAATTGGGAAACGTTTTTGACGGTTTGAGCAGCAGGAAAAGTATGTATCTCACCTGAGTGTCCCTAAGATTTCTGAACCTACTTCTTAAATATAAATAATGGAAAGTGAGGTAAGCAAAAAGAAAAGCTTACCACTCTCACTCATCATCATCATCATGGCTCTTGCTCTTTCACATGATTTTCATATGCTGGAGCCTTCCACACCATCCACTCATACTAGCTGTATCTAGGGTGTGATGAGTATTTTAAATCATTATATTGCAAGGTAATATTAGTAAATTTAACTTCTTGCAGTCATATAATCTCTTTACAGAGGTCTTATTATGAGGTCCATAGGTTTCTTTGGGGGGGGGGCTCTGCCTTGGTAGAGGCCAAGGGAGATAGTCAGGGCGCAGACCTGAGCCTGCAATCTCCCACCTACTGTGACCAGGGTCAAGTGGATGTCAACCCCCCCCAACATGTGTGAGTTGGACTACTTGCCACAACAACTTAAACCAGGCACCATATATGCACAGAAAACCAAATTGGTGTATCATTTCAGCTATGATCACCACTTCTCTATATTCTTGATCACAAGGTGATTCTTATTTCCTCTAAAAGACACAAAGTATTTAAGAGACCTTTGTTGCTATATTCCCTTATATAGGATTTGTAAGATTATAATTTCCAGAAACCAATTGCAACTAACTTTCCTAATGGACTGTTTAGATTGCACTTCAACAAGGCACCACCTACTTGGAGTGAGTGTCCCATAAATTTACCTCCTTGATGATTTTTCCATGTCTCCAAAGATATTTTCTGACATCTTGAGATTTGGTACACAAGGTATGATGGTTTCAGTGAATCCCCACTGACACCAGGGGGAAACCACAATCACCATGTAAGTTCTTGTGTAGCATGTCAACGTGCATGCACCAAAAGTGTTTGATAGAGGTGAATAAGAGCCTCTGATGAGATCTGCATAGTAACCATATAGACACCCCTTGTCAAGAGGGCTGTTTGTACCTGTTTTACCTGTTTTTACCTGTTTTTACTCTGTGAATTCTGTTTTTCAACAAAGGATAGGGTGTTGTATTAAAACACCTAGTATCTTTTATTATCTTTGAACAAAGGCTTAGAGCACCAGGGGGGTTGAACTCTACAACAACTTTTTCAAATATTTTTCAGAAATATTTGTGTATGCACCTTGACGTGCTACATAAAAATTCCCACAGTGAATGGTCAGATTGTAATCAATACAATTCAAATTGAATTGAAGTTTACATCAATATGACACTGAGAAACTGTTAGATGCATTGTATGTCTCAGTCAGGTAAATTTGAAGAACTCCTCACTTGTAATATATTTGGTTTTATCACTGCAGGTTTTGGTCTTGAATTACATCATATCAATTTCCTAAACTTTATACCTTTGGATATCAGTCAGGTTTTAGCAAATACAATACAAGATTCAACACTATTATTGAGATTCAAGAATGTCCAGGACCTCATTTCTATTCAAATTCTCTCTGGCAGTTGCTCTGAAGTTTTGGTCTTTTCACATATGTTCTGGGCTACAATGGAGAGCTGAAATAGAAGATCCAATATGTGCTTCATCAGATCCTTCTTGGATGCAGTTGCATTATCCTGCTGATTACCTTTTACCAGAGATATCTGAGCAAGAGATATCCACTTTGGATCAAATCCCAAGAAATCAACACAATGTTCCTGGACCACACAGGCATGAAGATATACCACCACAATCCAGCATTCTTTCAAAGCAACTCAAGAATCCTGAAAAAGTTTTGGAGAATATGGGAGAGACAACTGGGATGAATCTGTACTCAATTTTTACAAAGCCACAATATCTAGATAGCTCACAGCATTTTGTATCAGGGCAGTCATTGGAACATCAGGATGACTTAATCCATAACAATCTCTATAGCCCCCAAGCACCTGGTATCCAAAAGCACCCACTGTCCATGAATGAATACATGTGGCCACCCAATCAAATGGATTACAACTCAGAAAATTTTCCTGGGCCTACAAGTGTAACAAGGCATGGCTTGCAGATACCTCCAGACACAAGTCAACAGTATGTAACAACTCTCAGTGGGAAGGAGAAGTTGACAGTTATGAAACCTCAATCTGCTTCGCCTCACCAGCACATATATCATAAATCATTGGAACCAACAGATAATTTATCTCCAGTCATGTCTCTGGGGAGGGAGATGGGTAAATATACTCCTAAAATGGTGAAGGGAACTCAAGAAGCGTCAAATTGTAGCCCACTTGGAGATTTATACACTGGCAATTTGAAAAGTTGCAGCTTTTCAACAGAAGATCAAGATGGAATATCAAACTTCAACCTGCACTTTTGTATGGCTCCAGAAGTTGAATCTTCCCAAATGTCTGAATTACAGATGAGTAATCCAGAAGTATGGCAAAACTTTATGAGGAAGGATTTTGACCATGATTCCACACTAGAACAGGAGCTACAAGACAAGGCTGGTGATGTGAGAAATTCAGGACAGGATCCACATGACCTGTTGGAAGTCAGAACAGAAATTGAGAAGATATGTATTCCTTCAAGTGATAGAACTCTCTTGAAAAACAAGAAATTGTTTGCCAGACCTGCAAAAGCTCTTTCTATGAACAAAGCTTGTGGCAAGTCTGGGAATGCTGTAGTTCTTCTGCAAAGAATTGGGGAACTCGTTGTTGGCCGGTCTTCAACACTGTGCTATCAGATATATGAATTCTTCCACCAGATATATCATGACATCAAAGCAAAAAATTCAGGTAGTTCTCAAGAGATTGAAGCTGTGAAATTAGCTGTAAAAAATGCAGGGCAATGCATTGCAATGTCATTCCTTGGTCTTCTAAGAGTTTTTGAGGTCAATGAACATGGTACTCATAATATTGAATATCTACTCCACAATGGTTGGAAATTCATTCAAAAATTTTATAGTGGCTGGAATATGGTAGAGCTTAAGCAATTTGACTTTAGGAAGAAACCCAGATTCTATTGCCATTCCTCAGTGAATCCTGATTTTCACCTGACATACTTAGGCCAGATTAAAAAACTAGCAAAAATACCATTGCCAATGATTCATTCAATTGCAATGACATGGTCTCATATTACAGGAGGTAAATCAAAGATACCAGTGGAATCTCTACAGAATCATTTAACAAAGATAGTCAAAGTGTACAAAACTGAAACCAGCTCAATCCAAGGTGGGCTCTATGGGAGGTTTGGAATTAGGAACCATTCATTTTGGGGCCCTGAGCAGTTTTCAAGAAAAAATTGGTACTTGCAGGGGCAGGAAAATGAACCACGCACAGTCTGGGAACTGAGTTCAAATGCTGCAGAATTTCATACACCTACTAGAAGAGACCTTTGTCAAGACGTTCATATATTCTTTGAGGATCTTCTTCAATGTGTTTTGAGCTCATACAAGAGGGCTAATGAAATCCATCATCCCAATATTCTGAACGGTGAAGCACAAAGCTTTGAAAATGAGGATCATCAATTACATCTACACCTGATTGTGAAAGCTGTCAGTTTAGCTGAGTACAAAATTTCAGTTGCTTTTATTGGTACAATAGTATTGTTGAATCAAAAACACTTGAATGAGGACCAATTACAAAAATTGATCAAGAATGCATGGAACTTTCTGAAGAAGGAATTCTGTACATGGAAAGAAATTGATTTCAGTCCCCACATTAAAAATCCATTGAATGATTTGAAAATCAAGCTCTTCATCAGACCTGACCTGACCATACCTGAAGATATGTTCCAGACTATATGTAGACTTTTGGACAAGAACATATTTCCAACACTATGCATTATTCATTTGTTGAAATCTTGGTTCAATTCCATAGCCTTGAGCAAACTAGGCTCCTCAGACTTTCTTGGCTTTCCAGTCCAAGAATTACCACGTGGACCTTTTTCTCAATGGCGCTTTTGATTTATCTTCTGGTCCAAAGGCTTTTTAGATGATGGTATAAATCACCTGGAGCAGTAATATCACACTTTTATAAAGATAGCACCATCAGTTTGCACTTACTTGTCTTCCTCTGGTTTTGCATCTGATGCACATGGTGTTGTTATTTGGTATTTTGAATAGGTATACATAATCTTTGTTTTGAAATATGATCTCATTGTTCACGTATTTGTGATATCATCTCCATGTGTGCTCATTTTTTATCCTTGAACATTTGAAATGTTTTCATGGTTTCTATTTTGATATTTGTCCTATTTGATATGTTTTTCTATTCTCATGTGTGTGTTTCTTAACTCTTAGCTATAATGTGTTTTATTATATATAGTTACCTATGAGTCCAGACAAGTTTGATCTTTATCCATTCAAACTTGTCTTATTGTCACTATAGGCAAATTACTTACTTACAGTGTATTGCTTCTTCATGATTTGACTCATAGGTAAGCTATCATATTTTTTCTCTTTTATTTCTGTCTTATTGTTTCTCTCTATGTATGTGTGTGTGACGCTTGTTATGTTGCAAAATGGATCTTTATCCATTCAAACTTGTCTTATTATTACTATAAGCAAATTCCTTACTTATGTCGTATTGCTTCTTTGTGATTTGACTCATAAATGTGTGAGATACAGGTGCTTTCCTCTCATAAATACTGTCGCCTTTATTACTCTTTGGATTTTCTTAATATGTGGAATTCCAGCTTCAAACGGATCTGAACCACCCATTTCCCATATTAGGCATTCCACATGTTTAAATGCTATCACAAATAGGAGATGTATGATTTGGGCATTTGTTTTGTTGCCAATGGAGATATATGTACTGGTGAAGATTGATCAAGCTCAAGGGTTTAACTTTTGAGTGAGTAGGCAACCACATCTTCACAATCTATCATTTGTAAACAGAGTCACAACTTGACACAGCATGGACTAACACCATTTCTTCAACGCTACACCGCCAATGTCCCAGGCGCAAGCAGTGCACCAATAACAAAGTCATGAGCATGTAAAAAATCATCATCAAGCACAACCCAAGAGACACAGAGCACCACATGCAAAGTTGGTGTTGCAGTCTGCACAGCTTTGTATCTGCCCACGCTAAAACAAAAGTAACAGCATCTTTTTGCTCTCATAATATGTGCAACATGATTGTGCCCTGTCTTGCCCTGTAGACACATCAGAATTATGCTGTTTCTCAAGGTTGTAGCTTGATATGGCTTGAGGAAAGGGCCCAGGTGAGAATTTTTTAAAACTCAGTGTGGCAATTTGAGTGCCATCAGTGTGTGGGCGGCAACAAAGGCCCAGTGTTTTGGTCTGCTATGATTGTGCGTTGGAGACCCAGATTATTTTCAAGTCAGAAAACACTGCTTATATCACATGATTACCCTGGAGACCCTGGTTTTTGTTGGGGTTAAGACTGTTTTTTTCAAAAAGGCAGACAATGTTACTGTTTGTATGATAATTAGGAGGAAAATATTGAGTGAAATCACTCTCAAGATGTACACAAAAAATCAGATCAGGTCCTACATATGCCGCACTGCCACTACCACCATAAATGCCTCAGGTTCTTTAATCTGAGGTATATATGATGGATTTGGTCATAATATCCTACAGGGGGCTGTGTATTTATTCCCCTCTCAACTTATATATATACTTCAAGAATTGTCACATCTAATATGAAACTCTCATAACTTGATAATAGACTGCTTACAAATGCCATTTTCTATGCAACAAAATAATTGAAGCCTATCTACACAATTTCTTCTTTCAGGTGTTTTTTGTATACCTGGTTGCTTTTGCTTCAGGGAAATTCATGAACCACTTTTGTCCGTGAAAAATACCATTCATTGTAGCTGATAAGCATGAACTTGGAGAAATATATGGCCTACCTTGGCACCACCAATGAAAGACTTGACAAGACACCGTAGGACACCAGCAGTGACTTGGATGAGTTTGGACAAGATAGTGTCTTTGTATATAACAACTTGTGCAGACCTGGGCTTCTAATTGGTATGATAGGTTTTTTTAGTTGCATTTGACGCAGCTCAAAGACTGGGCTACTTTTTACTTATCCCAAATAAAAAGTATGTAAAACAAGACAACATACCTTCGCCATCAGAGCTTATACAAGGTCTCAGTGGGGTTGCCGCCTCACTCTGAGTCTCAGCTCACCCCCCTGTGTCTAATCTGAGAGTCACCAAACTCTCACCATGCAAATATCCTTGTAGCATGTCAACATGCACACACAAAAGACTTTCTTGAGAATCTGTAACCACCCATCAAAGAAGTGCCACAATAAGCATATCTTCCCCTTATCACCTGGGAGGTTGAAAGTCAGTGGACCCCTGCTGACAACAACAGATTCTGCAATTACTTTAAACAAATCACAAAGCACAAAGGGCGCTCAACAACAATCTCAGTCTAAATCCAACCAAAAGACTTTGAGATTTATTTCAAGACTCTCTGTGTGTGCACGTTGACATGCTACAAGGATATTTACGTGGTGTCTTTATAGCATGTTTTTATGGATTTTTCACAGTCTACTTTGTCCTACATTCACAAGTTTTTTTTGATATAGGTTGTACATTGTCTTTCACCTAATGAAGCTAATGATCTCAAAAATCGATACCAACCATGACACTTGCATCAATGTATTCTTGGAGCCAAGTAAGTTTGTTGGGAAAATTCATGTCGGAACTCAAACCAGCTCCAGAAGCTCCATCAGATCTCCATCGAGATAAACTGGGATATTTGGCAAATACTAACCATGGAAACGCCAATGACGTCACAAGGTGCTTTGTCCGAGTGGTTAAGGAGACGCCCTGCTAAGGCGTTGGGTTCTGCCCGCGCGAGTTCGAATCTCGTAGGCATCGAATTCTTTTGCCACTCTGGCGTCCATGCTTTGAGTCTTCGTCGCAACGCTTCCTCTATTAGGAACCCTGGAGTTTATGCAAACGACGTATTTGAAGGACGAGTTGTGGGAAAGCGGATGTCTATGATGAATGGCTAGACCCCTTAAAAAGTCGGATTTTGGCGTGTTGTTAGAAGAACGTGACTGTCTTGACAAGATCAATGAAGAACTGCTTAAGAGAAAGGGAGGCGGTGGATATTTCAGTCTGCTCGAAGAGCATGTTGATACATATGCTACACATTTAATTTTACTTGAAGCAATTGGGCATGAAGCGGATTTATAGGGCCTCACAGACCCTACATTCAGATGAAGGGGCCGCTCGATTCGGAAGCCGACGTTGTGTCTCATGAACGGGCGGTTTCTTCATGCGCTTTTTTGGAAATTCACAGCCAAGATCTTTGATCACGCTTAAATGATCCATTTTCGTCAAATGAGCACAATGAACATACTTTATCACAATATTCTATCTAAGCATCAATGGTTACATCACAACTTTGCAACCTCACACTTGTCTGTTTTCTGCTATTACTAACCAAGCATACTGTCCTTTGGCGCAAAGAAAAAAATCCCCAGAGATCGTAATCAAGATTCTGAGTTATTCTTCAATCTTTTATCACGTTTTCGCTTCCAAATCGCTCTCAAGACCGCCTTCATCTGTTGCTCTCCGCTACGGAAATTCATCTACATCGTGACACAACAAGTTTAACCAGTAATACGGGACAAAAAAGAAAGTTTTAAGACCAGTCTTACTTCTGATAATTTCAATAGCTGTTCAGTCTCTTCTTCTTTGTAGTCAAAGCGCCAGGTGGACCAAACTTTTGCGGGATCGTCTAGTCCATTTCCAGGAGCGAGCTGAAAAGTACGATCATAGATATATCAGCTTGCCAGGATGAGTATGTATCTGACGACCATCACGCTCCAATAGTCAAATACTCACAGGGATATAGATCAGAGCAGGCCCATCGCGTGATCGGATCATCTCCTCATTAGGCTCGTCCATCCGTGCAGATATTTCTTTGTTGCTAGAGTCTCCTACCCATATATTACAACGACCAAGAGGCGGTTCAGGATCTCCGCTATCAGGAGCACCCTTCGTTTCTGCTGGAAATGGATTGGCTTCGTCCCCAGTCGACTTTTGGTCTTCATCTTTCAATTGACTGAAAGCCTGTACACGAGACTTTTTGACAGGTACTTCACTCTTATCCAATGGAATCTCAGCATCATGATCGGCATGCTCAGTTGCTGGTGCGGATTCCGATGGGCCAGGGTATTTTACAATTGGCCAAGTGTCTAGCCCACATCTTTCTGCATATGTTTCAGCTTTGGAGAACCAGACATCCTGGAGAGGCAATGGTTTCGATAAATCTTATATATTGACACGCTTATATGA
>KZ143102.1:4124-14929 GCA_002157035.1 Melampsora medusae f. sp. deltoidis
GTACCAGCAGTGGTTCCTGATCCATTTCCTGATCCGTTTCCTGATCCGTTGGAGGTGCTTGCCACGGGAGCGGGAGTTGCTGTGGAGGTAACGAGAAGCCATGAGTGCCTGTGTGCGATTTAGCATGAAAAGTAGCTTACTGGTGGCATCCTTGACGGAGAAGGTACCGGAGGAAGCATACACCTGAGTAGCGTTGGTGGAATTGACCATTTGGACCTAGATCAAGAGAAGCCGGTCAGCTTTTACGATCGATCGAGACGAGATGCGCAAAGGTCGCTTACTTGGTATCTGTAGATGCAAAAGAGTAAGCCAAAGATGAATATGACAATATCGCGGTCTACAAATAGTGCAAAGAAAAAACTCACCCGTCACCGACAAGAAGGGTTACGTTTGTAACGGTGTATGACTCCAAACTTGCTTTAACGTACTCGGCGATCGAGAACACGCCGTTGAGCAGGTTACGATTGGAGTTAACGATCTGGAGACTACAGAGAACATGAAAGTAAATCAATCAGCCAGTCGATCAAGAAGGTGTACCAGTACAGTACATCCGAGCTTACGTGACAACTGGTGGGTCGCCAGATCCTGTACTCCAGGAGATGGTGTTGGTGGAGAACTGCACCCAGTAAGAGGAAGCAGATGGTCCATTGACAGTAAATGCTGTAGAGTATCAAATGCAAACGACAAGATGAGTGAAAAAGAAAATTGAGGATAAATAGATTTGATAGGTTTGCTGACCAAGCGAGGAGGCAGCCAAGCTAGCTAATCCAGTGAGGAGTGTTGAAGTACGCATGATGAGGTAGAGTAAACTTTGAAGAAGCTACTGATCTAGAGTTCAAGAAGAAGGAGGGCAGGAGATGTGTTGTATATAAAGTGATATATAAGGTGCAAATCCAGAAGAGAGAAAAGAGAATTAGAGGACGATGTGGAAGGAAGCGAAGAAATGGAAAAGGATGAGAACGATATAAATAGGAGAAGTTCGGTAAAAAGACTTTTTGACTTTTTTGAAAAATTGAATTACAAAGAAGTTTCAACTAGAATCAATTGACATTTGAACTGTCTTATGTAAGTAACAGCCCTGATTCAAATCTGGGATAGCTTAATAAGCCCAGTAGACGCGGCAGGTGTGAATGCATACATCTTTGGACAGGCTTGTGACATCCGCTTGGATAGACTCAGACTGATAGACCATCCTTTGAAAATCATGCAGTCAACCGCAAAACCAACACTCCTTTTCATGACTAGATTTGCAGGGTAACAAGACGATAGTGTAAGAGAGGCCATAGCGCCACAGTCCGCCGCTTCACAGATCGCCTCACAGAGAATGGAGTTAATGATTCGCTCAGGCGTTACACATGCCGATCGGTAAGGAATATCAAAGGGAAGAAAGATGACATGGGCGAGAAAGAAAAAGATCCTGACTTACAAGAGATCAGGAACAGAGTTTCGAAAACCTGATTGAGAACGGGCGATGATTTGATGAGTTTTATATAACGGAGTATGGTGCGCTGCAACTACTAAATGTTCCTAATGACACTTGAGTATTGACTAATATGTTAGAGTTGAAAGAATAAATATTATAGAGGGCAGTTGTGAAGGAAGGTGAGTGTGATCGTTGCCTCTGAATGATCCTAGATACCACAGCTTTATATAGGATTTTTTATGTGATTTGACTGATGGGAAATGTATTCCCTCTGAAGGGGTTGAATGTCAGAGCAGTCACTCAGTCCAGAATCTTTTCATTTGATTCAAGCTTTTCCTGCATCACTGTCAATGCAGGTATATTCCATTATCTTCTTCCAAACAAATATCCTCGCCAAAAGTCTAGCACGGTCTAGCACAGTCAATGTTTTCATTTGAGCCTCGCGTCTTGAAACTCGATGGCGTTGCGCTGGACAATGATTTCCCAATCATATGCTCAAGCGTCAAGCCGAAAGAGTGACCATCGGCCTCACCAACCAAAAACGTCAGTCACCAAAAGTCACACCGACCGACCGATTTTTATGATATGAAGAGCGAGTCGCTCATGATATGTGCTGTGATGACCTTTCAAAAGAATCCTATATCATTTGTTCAACATAAGAGTCTGTCTCTTTTCACGTTGGATTCCTGCACTAACTATCAACGCTGTGACGACTCACGAGGGCAGGGAGGTCGAAAACGCATGACGCGTTCATTTTGCTTTCCAGGGAACAAGTCCACTATGTCCTCAACTGCCGTTGGCTCACAATTAAGATGCCATGGAGTCTTGTGTCGACAAGCATTGGCACCCAGTCTCAAAAATCAAAATTTACAACGCACTGCTTAAACACTCACTTTCCTATTTCATTGATCCTTACCTTTCTTGCAAATTGCTTGAATAATCTTCTCTCCGGCGTGTGGTTTAACCTGTCTAGAAGGACCTTGTGTTTTGTCTTTGGCTTCTCGATCGTCAGACGGCCCTGTGTGTCGGTTACTAGATGTGGGTAAGGAAGTTCAAGCTTGTTCAATTCCTGGTGGCTATCAGCCTCGGCTTTGCATATCAAGCTCAAGCATATCATGATGGTCATCACGTTCGATGGCATGCGGATGGAACATTTCACGGAAATCCAAATCATTGGAATACAATCTCACCTCATCATATAGCTCTCCAAGATGAAAACGATCATCGATGGATCCCTCTCAAGGAACGTGGAGAGCTTCTTTCATCTCACCCTCCGAACCAGTTGATTCAAAATCGGGCATTGAAATGCTCAATGTTCCGAAAAATATCTGGAATTTGCCCTCGGCCGCCTAATCACGTTCTTTCCGGGATGACTGGCTCGCATCACCATCAGAAAAGGGCAGAGCCCATCGATATTCTCAAGCATCCTAGTCACTTGATTGCCAGACATGTCACATTTGTCAAGCGACACTCTTACGGGCATCTGAACCACGGTAATGATGAAAACGATGATTCTGATGACGATGCTGATGCTGATACGGGCGACTCTGATGAAAAGCCTGAAAAACATTCAAGTTCCGGAGATGGAGACAATGGTGATGATGAACAATCTTCCAAGAAAGATGAAAGTGTCAGTTCCAAAGCAGATGGCATCAGTGGGAGCTCTGCATCGCGGTCCAGTGGGTCAGGTGGAAGTTCCAAATCTGATCAAAATGACGATGACGGTGACTCTCAAGGTCCAGACGATCATGATGGTCCCAAGTCGAGAGATTCCGGGAATCAAGAAGATACTTCAGATAACTTGGGTAAAAGTAGAAATACAAAGGATGGTAAGTAGCGCCATGCACGAATCCACTCGCCGATCAAAATCAACTGAACCCATTGTCTCTATCAGACGACGCCAGTGATTCCAACGAGAATCATGATACGTCATCGGGTGACTTGAATTCGGACTCAGGCTATGGAAATGATCATCACAATTCCTGGACTCCGAGTCCTAGCGCTACACCAACGTCCACTTACGAAAATTCACAGCCTACCCCTGACGCTTCAGAAAACGCATCAACTGACTCATCTACCCACACCTCGAAGGATTCTGATGATTTTTCTTCGAGCAAGACTACAACCTCCCAAAAACATCATCCGACATCAAGTAGCTTCAACGAAGGGTCTAAAGACCATTCTAGTAAACTTGCGCCTCGACCAACAGCTCATCCCACTTATACTCATTCTCAAGGCGCAAATAACGATACGGATGTCGACGAAGATCCTGAAGATCAATGTACGATTGTCACTAAAATCTATGAGGAACTTGGTGGCACGAATTGGGATAACCAAGAAGGCTGGACTAATTCCAGTTCACAAACGGAGCAGGGGTCAGGAGATTGCTGTGGAAATTTTGGGTTGAACTGTGATCCACAAGATAGGATTGTCTCGATTGATTTGGCGTCCAACGGATTGGTGGGAGGCATACCATCCGCTATCTTTGGACTTGGTTCATTGATCAGACTGTGGGTTATCACCATTCCTAGCGTGTTGGTTCATTGCTCTTAGCTGACTTTGGAATCGCATGTAGAAACTTGTCATCAAATTCTTTGGTTGGGCCGCTCCCAGACAAATTTCAAAAACTTCAAAACCTGACTACTATGTGAGCAATTTTGTAATGGAATTTTTCACATTGCGGGAACTTGATAGAAAACCTCTCCTATGACCAGTCTACTGAATTCAACAGGCTTGGGTGACGAACTTCCGATATCACTTCAACAATTACCGAATTTGGTATCTGTTCATCTGTCAAATAACAGTTTTTCAGGAAACGTTTCCTTCTCTGTGGCTACCGGCTTGGCTCAGCTCGATTTGTCACGTAATAAGTTCTCGGGAACAATCAATTTCTCCACAAATGCCAATATAGAAAAACTTGTCCTGGATGATAATTTATTCACAGGTCAATTACCAGACCTCGCCACATTACCCAAGCTACAAATCATGAGCATTGCCCGCAATCAGTTTAGTGGCCCTCCCCCGAACCTTGCTCAACCCCCACCTGGACTAATCCGACTGTAAGTTGCAGAATCCAAATCGAAGTTCTCCTCGTTCCGACTAAAACTCTGTTTCTTCGATCCAAATCCACAGAGACATCCAATCAAATTCGCTTGTGGGGCCATTCCTCGATCCGATCAACGCCACATCCCTCCAGACGTTATCAATGAAAGGCAATACCTACACAGGTTCATTCCCAAGCTCCCAGGCGCCTCCCGCTTTAACATTCTGTCAACTTGATCATATTCCAAACTCGAGTTGCCCACCTGCAAATATTCTGAATCAAGACAATAGTTTGGCAAAGAAGTGTCAATTAGTGTGTGGGAAACGTGGTGGAGTTCCGAATATTGGACGTGAAAATCCTAAAGAGGCTTCAAATGCCAGTCCGAAGAACGTCTCTAGCTCTGCTTATTCTCTTGTCACTCCAAAGACGACCCTCCTCGTGATACTCGTCTTATGTATGTATGCTGTGGTGTAATTAGATTCCATCAAAATGCCCATGTTTTTAGATTGCACATAGGGCTTTCCCCATAGCATAGCAATCAATTCCATGGCAAGATTGTAGTCTACAGATGGACCATGTGGGGACAACTTCACAAACGCTTCTCTTTCAATTTAATGTTTCCTTTGGCAATATGGTCCTAAAGTGTGTTAAATCAAGTGCAAAGGACCAATGTAGACTGTAGTAGTATGAAATAACAGTGGATGAAGACCAATTCCTACTACTTCTGAGTGTATCAATAAATGATTTTTAGTAATCTTATTTCACAAATTGATCGCACCTCCTGAATGTATGAGGAACAATCACTGGATGACAAAGATAGTCTTCTGATTATTTCGGGAAAGACGCTAGGATCGGTCAAATACATTCGTGGTATTACTCAGTCGTATTCATCCTGTCAAAGTCAAGACCATTGTTTGGTAGCTTGGTCAATTTCACTACAACTACACGAGCTTGAAACTCATTGAAATCCTCAAAAGATATAGAGGATCCCTTTGAAAACCCAATCGGGTTGTTGTTCGAGAGATCGCAGAACCGGCTATCCATTGCGCTCATAGAGTACAACGATTTGGGAAGATGAGAGCGATCCCACCGGAGTACACGCCGAGCGGACGAGTCCATTGAGTGTGACACGTTACAGTGCCGGAGTAATGGCTGCAAGGACTGAGCTCTCAAGTCAAAGAGAAGAGTTCACGAGGGAATTTCGACTTTGAGGGGGGCAGTATTCCAGGTTCAGGTTCTTAAAACATGTGTCGTCCCGGCTCGGCGAGGTCAGTCAGTCGATCAAGATGGTTCGATTTTACAAATCATTCTCCAAAGCAGGGTATGTTGAATGGAAATTAATTATGTACATTCTTACAAGCTGATGATCGTGATTACCGCCATTGGGTATGTTTCTCTTGGCAACAGTGGATGGAATCAGAAGAATTCATGAAACATTCTTCGTTTCTTCTCCTCAAGGCTCACGTTGTCGTAATCAATTCCATTTCGATTATGAAATGTGGATTGAAGTTGAGACGAACGAATAGAGATGGCAACAATGATCTTCCCAAAAAAGATGTCCTCCCTCCCCTTCACTTGTATGTAACATTTTTGCTTTATCCGCTTTCCAACTTGTTCCATCTCATCAACGTAGCTCTTTGTTTACTGCGCTTGAGAGTACAATCTTACATTTTTTCAATCTTGCTACGCGGCGACAATTTTGCAGACACAGATTCATATAGCAGGCACTACACTCCTTCAACCGACCATCACATCTTTTTTCAAAGGCCAAGAAAAAGTCTACCATCAAAATCTCTATCATCACAAACAAGATGCGATCTGTCTCAGTATTCTTGCTATTCTCTGTTAATTTTATTATTCGAACACGAATAGTCCTCTCATTACCTCAATTCACCATTGCACATCATCATGAAAATCTTCATCTACTATCTAAACGTGGTTATTTTGACGCAGCGAGTACAGCGGAGGAACTCGCCAAAGCTCGTAATTTGCTAAGGCCACCTAAACCTCTCCTGGTTGATACCTTGGAAAAAACTCAGTCCCAACAAATTCAGTCAGCTGGCAAAACCTTGGATGGTGAAAGTCTATCTACGATACACAACCCCGAAACCTCTGAAACCGTTGGATCATTTATAAGCAAAGGACATGAAAAGACCAATCCCAAGGTTGTTGATGATAGTAGAACAATTCTCAACGCAGATACAATAAAATTGGGTGATGGGAAAGCGGGATTGAGTATAAAGATTCCGGGTAGCAAGAAAGCACCATTTTACGAATCTTTCTTTCGACCTTCGAAATATTCTTCCGAGGAGAGATCGATGAAGCACTGCTTTCCAGTCACTAAAGATGCATGTACTTTTACTGGCGTCTTTTCGGGATTTAAGAAGTTTGCAAGTAAATCCAGTAAATGGCTTCGTACGTCTCAACAAAAATCATTCACTCTCATTCAAAAAAGACTAATTACATCTTTACAAAAACATAGGCCCGAAATCTCCTGAATTCAAACATGTTGGTCTACTGTCGCCGCTACCTAAACGTCGGACCCCACTTCCAACACCCACGGAAGATGATCTATACTACTCACGGAGCATGTTGGCCGCAAGCCGAAATACCTTTCAAAGGGCGAAAACTTTCTAGACGAGATAAACGAGGAACATTAACACACTGTGGTTTGGTATCACGAGCCATGATGTGTCTGATAACTTCAACTCTCCTCATACGACTAGCTGGACAATAATGATGACACTAACAGAGCAGGTAGTCGTCCAACCAAGACTGACCACTCCTAGCTGAGTCAATATACAGAGATATCTCCCGTCTTTCGAAAATATTTTGATCTGGAATAAAATGAGAACAATGATTGTAGAGACAAAAAAAAATTAGATCAATAACATGTATCAAACCACTATGTATATCTATCTTTCACAAGTAGCATGATAAAAACATCAGAAATAGTTGAAGAACGGACTTGTTTTTCCTCCTTTCATTCATCTTCTTCTCTTCTCACTATGAATCTCTTGGGTGAAAAGATTGATATTGTAGTGTGTGTGTAATCTCAAGCTTAGTTCAACATAAGAAAGAGCAGCTGGATGTATACGTTCCAAGTGTTATAAGATGGTAAACGCAAACAAATAATGCAAACAGTGATGAACTTTTACAAACAGTTGTAGATGAGCTGTAAGGTAGGACATACGCCGCTGCTTTGACCTCAGCAGTCAAGATTCAAGAATGAAGGTGTAAGACCTCAAGTGTATCTCACAAATATCTTGTCGAGCCCAAGAAACATAGTACGGGTTCACTAAAGGTTTTGTGAGAAACCTTCCGTGTAAGCTTTCTTGAATAAAACCAGCTGATTGCTTCATACTTTATCACCAAAATAAAGGAGTAAGTTTTACCAAATCTTCACAAGTATCCCAAAAAACAAGTTATGTACCAGTTCATGAGTTGACAAACCTTATTGTAGAACAAAAAATCCTCATCCTTGAGAGAGCAAAATCTTGAATATCTTTGGTCAACATGTGATTTGGGGCATGCTGAAGATGAACAATTGAACAACACCTCAAGATAGCTCAAGATCATATATGAACTTGAAACCAAAGACCTAGATCATCAATCATTAAAGCCGTCTGACACACAGCCAATGAAAGAGCCTACCACCTTCATACATGACTCTGAGGTTATCAAACCTTACAGTATGCCATTTGTTGGTGAATATCTTATTCAAATCACCCCCGTTTGTGGATGAAACTATGAACAAAGGAGCCCATTTAATCCTCTTGCTGTCTGAACCTCTTGACAAAGGCAATTGTATGCTTACCTCTGAGACCTGTTTGAAAGTTATATCCACCCTCTACAGAAAGTGAGTGTTGCGAGCACATCAATGCTACCTCAAAACAGACATGGTGACCAGAACCTAAATTATAAGTTCTCAACAAGGTTTCATGGAAGGTGATCTTAAAGGGAAATCATCAAACATACATACCCTAAAAGTATACATAATCTCAAACCAAATCACCTGGACTATAGCAAATAACTCAAGGTCTCAAAATCTGTCTTGAAACTAAACTTCCCTCCAAATCAATCAACAGATGTGTCTGACAGTTTCTGAGACTCATTGTGTAAAGAGATATAAGTGTAAGACCTCTAGAAATTCTTTAGCCATGTCACATCACAAAAATAAAATACCTTGATGTAACTCATCTAGAGCTTGACACACAGAAGACTAGCTGAAGCAGAGTCTAGGAAAGAATCTCCTAAGCTTGTTCTGCATAGATCCAGAACCATTGAATTTCCTGATATTTTAGTTATGACTAAATGAAGATGATCCCCTTGGCTCTAGAGATCATCATCAGATCTCTACAGGGTTATGTACCAAAGAACCCTACTTTGACTGGAGATCAACAGACCTTCACTCTGATGAGAAACAAAGAAACTTTCTTATTCTTGGGACCAAAGCCTAAGTGTGTTTGGTCAATGAGTTTAGGTGGAGATGAGGTTGAAGGTTATGAACAAGGGATATTGCACATACCCTTGACTTATACATCAAGTTGAAATAGAAGACCTAGTTTTTCAATTATAACACAAGAAGCCTCAAAGCTTGTCATGACCCTCAGATAGATGAGTTCCTTGAAAGTTTCCAGGCATATTGCCTCGGATGAATCTCGTGTCCATCATAGATGTAAACCTACCAATGAAGCTCACTGACCTTGCCTTTGTTAACTCAACTCAATGAACCCAGTTTGACTTCAACAAACTGATGAAAAATATAAACCCAAAGACTTCAAAGTTCACAAAATGATTCCAATTTTCTGATTGATTATCTAATCCTTAATTGTAATAAAATTTCCTTTCCTCGTAAAGTATCTAAAAAGAAATCAATCTCAAATGAAACAAACCAGATCACCCCAACATTTTGTACTCCCCCTGTCTCTCTATAAAAAATGGGGATGAAATGAGAAGAAAAAAAGAAAAACTTCAAATCTCAAAATTTAGATTAAGAGTACCAAAAAAGACCAATAAAAGACATGGATTTGAAAGAAATAAATGAAATGAAAGGAAAGAGAGATGTTCAGTAGAAAGTAAAAATTTCACCGAGAGAGAAAGAGAAACAATAAACAACAATGAATTTCAAAACAATAAAGTAGAAACACCAATAAAAACAATTCAAAAAAAACCTAAAGATGAAGCTTATCAAAAAACCAACATGAAAGAGAGAAAAATCCCTCAAAAGATATAACATAATACACAAAACGCACACACACACAACAACATCAAACAACATCAACGTAATCAAACTCTTCCAACGATGAGAATAGGTTTTATGGATGAATGAAAAATGAATCAAAGATTGTTAATTGAAACAATCGATTGATGAAAGCTTTCTTCGAATCGTTGTGTTGTTCTCTTCAAGTTTTGGTCTGTTTGAAGGCTTGGAAGAAAAAGAAGAAGATAAAGGACAAGCAGAAATAGAAATGGCTTGAACGAGAGATTGAATAAAATGACATTCCACACACCCACTACGAGCCAAAACTAAGGGAGGAATAACATGGAAAGAAGAATGGATGAGCACACAAGTGAGAAACGAGAAGGAAGCTGATAAGAAAAAAGAACAGGCAGGAAGAAGTCAAGGAAGGCATAATGGATATCGAGAGATGATGTAAGAAATGAGCGCGTGGAAGGAGTGTTGATGGTACGGCAGGTCAACTCAAATCAGGATGGAGGGAACTGATTTGGATGCCTAAAAGTTGAGGACTAGCTACAAGCCTAGTCGAAGTCCAAGCTGGAAGATTAAAAGTTTTATGCCCAGACCTGTGATAGAATATCGAGATTGATGAATCAGTAAAGAATCAAGCTTCCAAAGAGCCTGAAAATCAGGAAAAGAACATACTTTGAGCATGCTATCCCAACTACCTGTGCACAATGCCATTCCGTCCGATGAAACACCCAGACAACTGACTCGGTTCTTGTGACCAGCCAAGACACCAACCTTTTCACCTTTGAGGGTGTCCCAAACGTCACAATTGAAATCATAATAACCTGCAAAGAGGATACGACCAGATGCAGAGAAGGCAACCGAAGTAATTCCACAGAGCACATTGTCATGTGTGTATTGATTTAGTTCTTGGTCGGCTCTCAGATCAAATAATCGACATGAGGCGTCATCTGAACCAGTTGCAAACGCATCACCATTAGGAAAGAAACTGGAATGTGCAGATATAACGAAAGGTTAATGATGGAAAGGTCCCTTTTGTTTGTACGATTTGGACCAAAAGCACTTACCAAACAGCGTTGATATCCGACTCATGACCAACAAAGGATTGAACCACTTTTCCAGTCCGG
>KZ143107.1:1964-17570 GCA_002157035.1 Melampsora medusae f. sp. deltoidis
CGGCTGCTACATGAAATACTGCTAGATACTGCTACAGAAGTGACAGCCGTACAGATTTTTGCTACAGTAGTTGCGCATGTAGCGAGACCTGTGAAAATATAACAGAATCAAAATGCAACACAAGAGTAAAAGGTCTTATGGAAACAAGCAAGACTAAGTAAAATGTTGAAGATGGTACATAGAAACAATAGAGAAAACAACAATGAAAATTGAAATGAACTATGAAGTGATTGATCCTTGGAGTGTCTTCAGATCAATTGAATTCATCTACTTTCTGAATCAAGCATGTGGTGCGTGAATTGCATTCATGTGCCAAAGTTGTACACAGAAAGTAGACTTTCTCAAGTGAAGATATAGGATAAAGATGTGTTCAAAGACCAACCAGTGTAATGATTTCAATTCTTACTAAGTGTTACTTGTACGTCAAATAGTATTGCATGGAAATTTGATATGTGCTCTCCCTCAGACTCAGTTACTTAGGACAATCTCATCAAATTATGTGTCATTTTTCTGAATCACATTTGTCATGGTTTTTTGTTTTGATATGTTGCTATGGTGTTATTTCATTGTACACATTATTTGATGAACTCTTGCTTTCTGTGTTGTTGTCTCTTTTCTATAAAACCTACCTATGAGTCTCTACAGAGTTTGTTCCTCACTATTGTTCAAACTCTTCATCTTTACACTTCTAAGCAATTCCTTTACTTTCTTAACCTTGCGCCCAAACTATGCTGACATTACAATGACCAAGATTCATAGCATTGCTTGATTATCTAAGGTGTCAAGTATGTACTCAAGTAACTAAACATTTCTTCTTCTAATTGTCTTGTATTCCACCCTCAATCATAAACATATGATGATACCAAAGGAAACAAAGGCAATCTAAGATAAAAGTGATGATCAAAAAGGCTCCTTTTGTTTTTTCTTGGCAACAAATATCAAGAAAGCTCCCATTATAAGATTCAAATATCACTAAATCTTGTCCTTCACTTATTTCAAGGTCCAGGCTTTCACTTCATGGCTAGAAGACAAGAGTAAAAGATGAGATACATACATATGCCTGTTTCAACCTCTGACTCGCTATTACTGCTTTGCTTGCTGCCACCTTCCAATGAATCTGAATCTGAATTGACCTCCAATATTTCATTCTTGATGACTGTATATTTTTCTTCATTCTCTACATGAGCCAGATCGTACATGTACACATTTATAAAATATAGCCTGTCAGATCACAAAGATTATAGTATGTAAAGTGGAATTAAAATTGGAAATTGATGACATACTAAAGCTCTCTTGGGCTTTTGATTTATCATCATGATGAATTGAATGAGTGATGATATCATCCTCTTCATCAGGATCTAGTCCTTTGGGTACAACTGGATTAGCCTTGAATTGATATTTACAAACTTGAAATGAGACTTTGATCATGTATTGAACTCTTCTGCTGATAGTAGTGCCATTCAAGATTGAACAAAATTGGTCATAGATAGTAATGTAGGCTTTGGGTCCAGTCTCTGAGAGAAGGGCGCCAGCTTCCTTGGTGAAGTGACAGCAGTTTCAACTCAATCATCAGTAGGGTTTCCAAGTACATAGAAAAATGATTGTTCCAAAAGTCAAGAGATGATGAGTGACTTGTTGATTGACTAATTGAGTAATGAAGATTGTAATAGCCACACATGCGACTTTATCATTTTTATAAGCTCTTCTGAATTGACTGACTACCCTAGTGACTAATAATTCACCCAAGGAAGGTAACTTGGTATTGATCATTGTGATGAGTGCAGCACAGCCGAGCAATGTCTTGATTGGCCGGGAGGATGTATGATTGTGATTTCATTTTGCAATCTTGGGGGATAATGGGTGATAATGGGAATGGGGAGCAAGAGTCAAAATGGACAGGGAAGGCAATGTTTTATATCCGTGAGATCAACTTGGGAAAAGCACAATTGGCCATTCACAACATTTGAAGTACTGGCAAGGACAAAGAATATTGAGCATCAAAAGCACTGGACGTGAAAACGTCAAAATCAGTGATTTTCAACATTTGAGGAACATTGAAAGCACTCAGTGATTTGTGATACAAAAGAACATTGCCTATAAAGGATTCCAAAATGGAGATAGGTTCACACCATAATTGTCAAATTGTCCCCCATCTGACAAGGGGGGAATGGTCATTGCATGGCTTTCAGAAGACATTGCTTATTCAACTTTGTTATAGAAAGACTTTGAGCCAAAAAAAAGCTTGAGAGAAACAAAGGAAAGCAAGGAGGACAATTGAAGCAGAGATAAAGTTTGAAGGGTCCTGCAAGACCAAATCACAAAGTAGAAATTTGAGACCGGGTCAAACTACTCATGTGGGTTGCTTGCACCTTTTCTATATATTAGATGTATGTTTTGTGTTGCACAATACAAATGGCTATTGTTCAAACTCTTCATCTTTTCACTTCTAAGCAATTCCTTTACTTACGACATAATTGCTTTACCGTGTTTTAACTCATACTAAGTTATATGTCAGATAATCCAAAACTACGGATCATGTTAGATAAAAGATGACACCACAGGAATCAATCAGTCTGAACCTTGTTTGAAGAGAGTTGTGGTGATCACTTTTGCAACTTTCTTCAATTGCGGGTTTTGTTTGCCATAGGTCTGCCATAGGTTTTCTGACTCCCTTCAAGTCAGCTTATGATAATATGTGATTATGGAGACCATGGACCTGAGTCATACCCTTTCACCTGTCTGCCCAATACTGACCGCTCACCTTTGTTGAACCCACCATTTCAGGCCTGTATTTGGCCAATCAAACATACCTCATCTTCATAACTGCTGTGTACCTTGGCCTCTCACCTTTCTCTAAAATGTCCAGGAACCAGAACAGTAGATATAAGGAGTTGTACTTAAAAATAAGGGGTCTAAGTTTGGAAGGGGATCGTGATGATTTTTTCCATACTGAGGGACAAACAATGGCAAGAATCTGTGGGGGGACAGATGGAATTCTGCTGAGTGATACACCTCCATACATATGAAGTTGGATCTCATGATGTAGGGGATCTTGGATCTTGATTCTTGACTGAGAAGATATGCTGACTCAAGGGGAGTCGGCAAACTTATGGCAAACATGAGGCAAACAAAACCTGTGATTGAAGAAAGTTGCAAACATGGTCCCTGCAACTCTCTTCAATTGGGGTTTGGACTGATTGATTCCTGTGGTGTAAATACAAGTTGTTATGGAAATAGGTTGTTAGACAAATATTGTTAGGAAGTTATATGTATATAGATAGTTAGGGCATTTTCACTTGAGATTTTTGCAAAAATTCACATTCTTGAAAGTCAAGAAATCACATTCTGTGAAATAGGTTTGATTCCTGAAATGTACAGAATGCTTATAAAAATTGAATTGTCATTGCATTTCAAGAATTCACTATGATTGAATTTTTCCTTCAAGAAATCACATTATTGACTCATCTGTAACCTTCATTGAAAATCTACCAAGTTACCTTCTACCATACGGAATGCCTCAAGTTTGCTACAAGTCACCATCCACTTTACAGAACCTCTCCAAAACCATCCCTTTGTCAAAAACCATCACCTCATGACACCAAGATTGCCTGACATCTGCTGACAACTTCCAACATCTTTGATCACTGTTCTAATCCCACTCTGTACTCAAGATGCCTCGTTCCAATTCAGTGAAAATGCCAAGCCATCAAACTCCAAATCAAAAACCAAACCAAAAAAGAGAGCAATATGATGAATTTGATGACTTACAGCTTGTCCAATTGTACAATGACCTGATTCTAATCCAAATCAATCATAATCAATGTTACAAATAGAGTAAAGATGTAAGAAGATGAAGCCAAGTTTAGCAAGGACATTGAGGATTCCATAGACATTAACACTATTCACATTTCCTCCATTGCATGAACCCCTACAAAATGTAAGAAATCATAAGAAATCATCAAAACATTTGACTCAGTAGGAAGGGATCATGATGAACCATGCAATTGGGTCAAGCATAAGAAAGAAAGACTACCAGCTTCTTTGATGTATGCTTGGTGGTTATCATCTCCTAATGCTTGAGCAGCCAAACAAGCAGGACGAGCCAAAGTCCAGAAAAAATCTGGCAAAAAAGACAATGAGAGTATAAGTAAAGTGATTCCCTGAAACTAGGGAAAGGTAGAAGAGAAAGACTTACATAACATTGCAAGACAACCAAAAGCAAAGTAACCCCATTTGTAAGAAGAGTGTACTAAAGCTCTATCAAGATTTGTAACAACCTAAGAAGGATATGTCAGAGTTGGAATCAGAGGAACTTGACATTATGGGCATGTGGAAGGGATGATTTGGATGATCAAAGGCTCAAAACCTTTCTTCTTTGCATTGGTGACAGTTGTTGTGAATTTCATTGGTTTGAAACTGTCCTTAATGATCACCAAAGCAAACAACTCAATGCCTTGTTTTTAACAAATTTTCACAAAACATGATTTTTTCACAAAAATTGCTTTTCTACATGTAGAAAAGCGGTCAAGCAAAATGTGATTTCTTGAAATCCGCGCTAAGTGAATGGGGCCTTAGGAATAGTGTTGTATTGTTGTTTCCTCATTGAATTATTAATGCATCTTAAATCACTCTTGAATGTTAATCTGAGTCTTGCTTAAAGCTATGCTTTCCAAGGGCCCAGAAGCGAGCCGGCGCCATTGGCAGTAGTGCAATCAAACTGGCAATTCATCAAAAAATGTTGGACAAAGTCATTTAAGTAACCAATAGTATGAATTCAAGAAGCCAGTTGCAAACATCACAAGATGCTGTAAGCTTGATCACAAACAGTCACAAACCCTTTGATTATCTGAACCAAAATCAGTCAGACCTGCTCTTGGACAAAGTATCTCCTGTGTGTGCAATACACTGTACTGGGATTCTCACCCAGATCTTGACTCCAATATCAATCTCATCATCCACTTTTCAAAAGTTTCTGGGAAGAAAGATTTTGAAATAATACCCTTTCTTCTGAAATCTGAAACCTCAGCTTTCCTGGAAATTGTCCTCTTGTTTGTAACAGTGGTCATCTCTTCCACTGTGAGAGTGGATGGGTGTATGAAGTGAGCTCAGGCTTCCAGAGGCAATCTAGCGCCTCAATATATATTATGGTCATTAGCTTCTCATACATCTCTTGTGAATCTAATATCAAGGTCATCACAGAAAAAGAAGATTCTTAAGATTCATCCAGCTTCCAAAACATCATCAAAAGAAGTGACAATGTATGTTTCTTGAATTCAAAGTCCACTCCAAATGTCCAATTCATTTCTTTCTCTTTGACTTCATCCATGAATCATATTGCCATTCTGTCTATTAGCACAAAACATGATCATGAAACATTGTCTTTTAAAAAAACTGAAGGTGAGCCTCAAACCAAAAATTGCACCCTGAACAAATGAGAGTGAATGCCCCCTGCTCCCAAACCCTCACACAAATCAATTGAAACCTAGCTTCTTGTAGAGTTCTTGTCTTGCCCCTGACAAAGGGAAGGCAGAAGCTTTACTACTGAAAAACCTTCTCAATTTCCTCATAGGCCACCCCCACCCCACAAACAGTAAATATAAACTCTACTAAACAGCCGAGCCATTATCTACTGTGGTGGATGAGTCTTACCAGGTACAAAAGCTTTTAGCTTTTAGCAAAATTTATCAAAGCGTAAATTTCACATGTTACACATCTACATAAGTCCAAGAGTTCTAAACTCGCGTAATAGAACGGAGTGGACTGCCAGCATCACCAACAATAAAACTACCTTTTGAGCGCCTTTCGACAGGCCTAAAATGGCAAAAATTGAATCCGGCCGGGGTCGAACCGACGATCTCTCGCTACGCCTATATCGAAGGCGAGCGCCTTACCACTGGGCCACGAATCCATGACGTAATACCCGGTTTTGGCCACTTGGGACCTCAAGGTCAATCAAGTAGTTTCTGGCCCACCGTTGACTCCTATGACCTCCTACGTCCTCATTGAGATCTACTGTCCAGTCGTCATTACCAACTGAAAGAGGATCAAGCTTCAGTCACCAAAAGTGATATAACTTGCCCAGCAACTGAGGAGTGGAGTGAAGTGCTGACGTGCATAACCAAACCATACGAGCAGAGTAGGTGATAAACATCATACGAAGTGTTCAGCTCGGTCAATTCCCTGTGATATGTAAGAATCGCTTCTTGTCTTTCGAATCTATTCATTGATTGTGCTGAAGCTCATTTTCTCGAGGGAGGTGCCAGGGTATAGTAAGCGAGACAGGTACCGCATTGGCTAAGTAGGTAGAGGAATATCAACCTTCTAGAACTCGATTTCCACTCTTAGCGTGTCGTATGATCATATAGCGCTCCGAATTTACCAAGTCTTGCAATATCGCCATGTTCTGTTTGCTGTTGATCATCGGCTTTTCACAGAGTTGACAAACATCTCTTTGATTCGATGGCTTAGGATTTGAGAGTGCAAAAGCTTGGCCTGAGGGCTTCAATCAATCACTTGAGGACCGATGAGGAGATACATCCTTGAACATAGCTTTCTTTGGTAAGGGGATCTGAGTGAAGTATCTGGTAAGCTTGATGGGTTCACACATCGATCCAAGCTGAATCTTGGTCCATTCTTCTTACACCTCGACACTGAAATGTGACGAATCCACGAGATGAGATTCCGGCAAACTCCCAGGTGGTGAGGTGGATCATGAAGATGGCGGGATGAGATTGCCTGACGATCTAAAGAAGGGGACTTAATCAAGGTTTACGACTTAAGCTTCCGATGCTTGTGCCTTTTCTTGAACTTGTTCTTTGTTCTTGACTAGAGTATAAGTTGTGAATCTTGGCGCATCGCTGTTAACAAAAGTTGAAGTCAGATCAGTGACCAAGGAAGTCAGATTTATGGTATATGAGCTTATAAGAATTTCCATCTGTTTCTTCTTGCTCGAACCTGGGATATCAGGTAATTTTTGATTGATTAGATGATGGTTTGATGTTGGTTAGATTGGTTGTAATAATCAAAGCTCTCAAACAGGTTGAAAAGGTTGTCGATGAATGATGAACTGAAGAAGATCGATGAAAGCGAATTCAGATAGAGAGTCATCTGATTGAAAGTTAAAACTACAGTACTATTTAAGCTGTTAAGGTGTTAAGTGCTGAATTTGAGATTAAAACCTTTGAGATCTGAGGTTTAATCCAAGACTTAAGTACTTTGATTAGATGATTATGTCATTTTTGATTGATTAAACTTGAATGACTTGATCGAGAATACTAAATAAACAACATCATCATTTACCATTCACCATTCACCATCAATATCACAAGGAAAACAAGGAAAACAAGGAAAAGAAGAAAAAGAAGAAAAAGATGTCAAATCAAAATAATAATAATAACAACAACTCAGAATCAAACTCACCCACACCATCAGAAGCAGAACAAATCAGATTAAAAAGATTAGCAAAACTAAATCAAACTTCATCCAATCTGAATCCTAATCCAGCTTCAAAAGTCATTAAACCTACAAGTCAACCTCAAAAAGTATCTTATTCAAACTATCATTCATCATCATCATCATCATCATCATCATCCATTCGGTATTCTGATCAAATCATCCTTGTATTTGATTCTCATAGTTACCTCCCATCAGTTCTTCAATCTCAGGTTCTTCTACTCCTCCTACCAAAATCAATATTCAACCAGCTCATACATCAAAGCCACCTTCCAAACCTACATCTCTCAGTTCTGAACAACTAAAAAAATGGGAACATGATTTTGTATCTTACGTCTTCAAAGTCACTTTGAAGGTTAGTTCATTCAAACTATCATCATTCTCATAGCATTCAAGTCCATCTCATATCTTCTTTCTTTCTTTCTTTCTTTCTTTCTTTCTTCACATAGGAGTCAGTAGCCTCTGAATCTCAATGGAGTCAAACTTACCTTCCCGATCTCGAAAAAGAACTTGAAGAGGAAACTCCAAGTTTGTACTCTCTTCGATGATCACTTAAGATTTGAAATCAAGTTGACTGATCAATGGCCATCAGATTCCACCAAACAACTTTCCATGGAGATTGCAGATCGAATCTTGATTGCCAGACTTTCTCTCGATTCATCTTCTATGACAGATGACCCAATCATGGCCACCATTTATGCATCTCTCCCCAACCAAACTCCATTTGACTATCTTTCCTCATGCTGGATTAGGACGATTGAAGAACGATCCAAAGTTTCAGCTTCCAAATCATCTGTAACAGAAAGACTTCAGCTCATTGACCAAGCAAAAAACTTGATCATCAGTTACACCGGTCTGGCTATGCAAGATCCCACCATGTTTCCCAATAACAAAACTCCACCTGAGCACATGTTCATGCAGTTGTGTCATTTACTCACCAATCCTCCCCCTTCTCATCCTTTGACACCTCATATCTGGCTCTTTATCCACGAACTCACCCAGCGATTTCAAGATGATGGGCTAGAAGAGATCTTGGGACCAGTCATCTGTCAAATCTCGCTCGAAAATAATCTGCGGATGGCGCTATGGCATCTAGGCGGTCACGAATGGAGAGCTCCGGTTCGTATACTGGTGGACCTCATGGAGGTGAAACCCATAGCCAAGATGGTCACCCGCCTTGCAGAGTGGTTGCCATCATCTCCAAATATGGTGAACGGAAAGAGTCTGGAGGTTTTTTGCTTGCTTGGTCCAGTTCTAGCTCTCTCTACCTTTCCTGATCGAGCAGTAAGCTCTTTTTATTAGATAGACCTCATCAGGATCTATAGTTGAAAATTGACGGCTGAATTTTCCTGCAATCGCGACCAAAGCCGGCCATCGCCGAAGAATACTTTAAGAATCCCAAAGAGCGACCTCGGAGCGATCTTGATTCAGCTACCACGAGCCTACAGCAAACGCTCAACTCGTTGCATGTTTGTCATTTTCCTAATCAATCACAATCTCGATCGAAAATCAGAGTCTGACCGCTCTTGAGGTGCAGCTCAGCCTATATAACATATTCGATCGTATTGTAAGAGCAGGCCCTGAGCCCCGTGAGGGTGTATTGCGATTTTGGGCCCAGGTGATTCAGTTGAATCTTAAAAGAGCTGCCATGCAAGTGGATCCGGCTATCGTATCATCAGATGGCTTCATCATCAACACTCAGGCTGTGTTGCTTCAATTCGCTGGGCCATTTTTGGACCCTCAATTTTCCAAGGTAAGCAATGAACAGCATCCTTCTTGGGGATGCACCTTGTTGTCTCTAACAATCATGGTCACAGTCCTAAGAACGTTGTTTTTTTGTGATTACATAGATCGATAAAGTCGATCCTCTTTACTTTAAACACTCTAAACGATTAAATATTGTGGATGAAACTAAGATCAGTGCGACAAAAGAAGAATCTGACGCCTTCTTGACACAAGACGAGTCATCAGGCTGTAAGTGCCTATTTGAGATCTGAGAATGATCCACTGGCAATGACATATTTAATCATGACATATCCGAATCATCTTTCTTTTCTGTGTACACAGCAACACCTGTGAACTTTATCAGCGAGATTTTCTTCCTCAATGTGGCTATCTTCAGGTTGGGGATCCTTTCGGTTGCCAAGAATTGGGAGACGCGGGCCAGAGATATTGAGGATATGAAGAAAGAATTGAACCGACTTAAAGAAGACCGACGGTGGGATGGGACACCTATGATGGCGCGCGTAAAGGCTACCATAGAAAAGTTTGAGGTTCGTGCAATATCATGTCGAGGATAAGGAGGTGGATCGTCATCATGACTGATGTCTTTGACTTCTTAGTTGGAGCTTTCATCTCGTGAAGCAAAGTTAACAGCCTATGAGGTTCAGATGTGTGATCCCGAGTTTCTAACCAAATGTAATAGCTTCTGCAGCTTTGTGATGACTTGGTGTGTCAGAATGGTCGATCCTACTCATCAACATCCTAAAGTTCCAATCAAGTGAGTCCAATTGTACGATTCATTTCTATCCCAGCAAGTTGACTTTGGCTCGGTCCTGCCCAAAGATTACCCTTACCTCAAGATTGTCCTCTCGCCTTTCGAATGCTACCGGAATACGTACTCGAGGATGTGATCGAATTTTACTCTTTCATCTCACGCCATTCACCTACCACTCTACTTCAATCACCAGCAGTGATTGATGAACTCTTGACGTTCACGCTAGTGTTTTTGACTACACCCTATTTGAAGAACTTTCATTTGAAATCCAAGTTCATTGAGATTTTATACTTCAACATTCGACCTATTCCTGGCCGACCAAACGGTGTCCTTGGCGATGCACTCAACTACCATCCCATGTCTCTATCTTATCTCATGTCGGCTTTGATGCAGATCTACGTCGGTAAGTGGCTTCTCATCAGACTGTACCGGTATATCTACCATGTTTTGACTGTTTATGTTTTGGCTCTTAACAGAGGTCGAGATCACGGGTAGCCACTCCCAGTTTTATGATAAGTGTATGTGACTTGTCAATGTTGTATCGAACCCACCTTTCACTGTACTGACATTGTTTTGGGGGTTTTGAAGTTTACTCGAGAAGATGTGAGTCAATACATTATCAATCATGAGTGGAATCTAGCGATGTCACCAATCTAATTGCTAAATTATGATTGATCTTGATCACATACAGATATTGCTCTGATCCTCAGAAAAGTTTGGAACAACCAAACTCATCGAATAGCCTTGAAAAAAGAATCTACTACCGAGTCCTTCATCCGATTCGCCAATTTATTAATGAATGATGTCACCTATCTCCTCGATGAGACGCTCAGACAATTACAAGATGTCAATCGGATCGAGGGCAAGATGGCGGATAGCGCAGCTTGGGCGGCTTTACCGGAATCCGAACGAAAAGATGAAGAAAGCAAATTACATTCATACGAACGACAATGTCCATCATACTTGAGTCTAGCGAATGAGAATGTGAATATGTTAGCGACATTTACAAAAGAAACCCCAGATGCGTTTTTGAAATCGGAGATTGTAGTACGATTAGCAGCAATGTTAGATTACAATCTTGAAACTCTTGCTGGACCGAAATGTCAAACTTTGAAAGTCAAAGATCCCGATAAATTTAATTTTTATCCTAAAAGATTATTAACTGATATTTTACAAGTTTATTTGAATTTATCGAATCGAATCGAATTCCAAGAAGCCATTTCAAATGACGGTAGATCTTATAAAAAAGAACTGTTTGAAAGAGCTGATCGGATTGCTAGGAAAGCGAATTTGAAAACGGTTGAAGAGTTGGAGAAATTGAAAGGTTTGGTGGAGAAGATTGAAGAGTTAAAACAACTTGAAGCTGAAGCTGAAGAAGAATTAGGTGAGGTGCCTGATGAATTCTTAGGTGAGATTTGTCTTTTATATTCTATCAGATTGATTGGCACAAGATCTGATGGGTTTTTTTCTTGGATGTCAAGATCCTGTGATGGCTACTTTGATGAAAGATCCAGTGATATTGCCGAGTTCAAGAACAACAGTTGATCGATCGACTATCAAACAACACTTCCTGAGTGATCAAACTGATCCATTTAATCGAATGCCATTAAAACTTGAAGATGTCATCCCTGGTGGGTTTTGAATACTTTTCTTTTTAGAAATCCATTTCAATATTGATCGTCTATGGATTGTCTTCAGATCTCGAGTTACAAAGTCGAATCAACGCTTGGTTAGCACAAAAGAAAGAAGAAAAGAAAATGATGATCGGATGAAGAAAAGCTTTAGTTCAAGATGCCAAAGGTGTGATGATCAACTGAATTTGTGTTGTGTAGAGAATGATGAGTCTTATGGTAAGTAATGAATGAAATTTATGTTATGTAAGGTGTAGGGCTATGTGATGAGAATTGTAGTTTTGTTTCTAAGATTGGAGTTTGGATGATAATGAATTGTACATGAGATGAAATCTTGCTCAGTGTGACTGAGAGACATAGATGAGAAGTGCGGTCATGATGCGAAGCTATATATTACAAGGATGAGGGTTACAAAAGGTTCAAGAAGAATTACCTTACATATGCTCCTTGCACCTCTTCATGGAATTTGCCTAGATCTTTCAAGTTTTTGATTTCTGGCGCTTGGAAATTGTAGTGTGAGATTCAGTTAAGGATCAAAGGCAAAATTGTCATGTCATTTATTAAGAATCATGTTCAACGAATTTTGGAACATTTTTCAGGTTGTCAAAAGTCAAAGTATCAAACAAGAAGAAAACCAAGTTGAACAAAAAAGGACGAGTAAAAGAAGACACATAACAGAAATGAGAAATTGCAATTCTGAATCCAAAATATATAAAAGAAACCCATTAGAATGTATCCAATAGAGATTTAAATCCAACGACCATTAGTTAAACCCGATGAATCGATTGGAATTGGTTTAGTAAAATTATTAAAACAAGATTGATTGTAATCAATCTCTTCAGTTCTTTGTTTTAAACTTTCCGTAAATGAACCTAATTCACATAAACCTAAGTTTGATGAATTACACTTTGATAAACCTGTTAAAGGGATTACTGCATCATTCAAAATTATTCTTTGAGAGATGAGAGAGATAGAAAGGTATAGGAAGAAAGTTAGTTCGGGTGCGAAACAAAAAAAGGTGGTTATGTGGAAGATCAGGTGGTTTACCTGGCGTATTTTTGTTGGGTTGAATTGGGTTGTAATTGACAACTTAGGATTTGAGTGGCTATTTGAGCACCGAATCTGACACCCCCAAGGAGAAAATTGTAATGAGTTTAAGTTTTGGAAAGGATATGTAAAAAGATAGGATATGATTTGTTGAAGGAGAGGAGACTAACGGAGCGATTTGTTCGACTCTGAAACTTCGGTTTGGGTCTCTTCTGTTAGTTGGAAGCGGACCTTTTGATGCTAAAGTAGTAAGATTTAAAGCTACGACAATGCTAGAGATCACACTGTAAAGAGAGAAAAAAGTGATCAGAAGAAATCGACATCTTGGGCAAGGGAAGTGAAAGGTTTGAGCTTACGTATCATGAGTTGCATCTACATAAATTGATTGGTTTAGGGGAAAAGTTACTGGATTTTCAAACAGAGTCGTATTGATTGAACTTGATGGGTTGGGATCAGTGTGACCTGTAAGTCGTGCAAGCTAAAGCAAGAATTGATTAGTGGAAAAAGGATATGTATGAGATTAAGAAAGATGAATGGAGTAAAGGACTAACTAGTTCTTGGGTATAACCTAAACCTAAAGCAGCAGAAGTTGGATTACCAAAACTGTTGGAATACCAAAACTCTGGTAAAGCAAAAAGAAAACCCCTTTTTTTAGTAATTAGAAGAGAATTTGATGAAAAAGAGACATATTATCAGATGAAGAAAGAAAGAGTTGAATTGTTAGATACCTAAATCTATACTATAAGAATAATCAAGCCATTCTTCATCTGTGAATAATGAACAAAATTCACTTGTACCGAATGCGATGGTTTCATAACTACAAACTTGTTGCATAGTATGACTGTTTTTGTTTTTCAAAAATCCGGAAAAAAAATTCAATTCCAATCTCAGTATCAAACAAAACCATGGAAACATTTTTAAGGAAAAGTGTTGATGGAGAATAAATGACTAACAGATCAGATGAATTAAATTGAAAACCTTCAATTAATTCATTAAACCTTTTAGTAGCATCTTTCAAATAAATCTCAACCCATTGTTTCGAAACTTTAGAACCAAGATCAGTGATTCCAGGTTTATTAGAATTCGGACAAACGTAATAAGGAGCCAAAGAGTTATTAAAATGTTTGGATTCGATTAAGATGGATTGATGATACGATTTTTCATATGGGATTCCGAAAAAACCTGCTGCGAAATTTAATGCTGAATGATACATTCTATCTTGAGTGGTGGTTCTGAAGACTGGGATTGAGGAATTCATTTTTTGAAGTAAGTAACCGTAGCGTTGTCGGTATGAGATTCCTAGGTCAAACATTTGCGAACGACCAAAGGGTGTGAGAACTTCTGTGCCGAGCTATAGGGCAGGAAGACGGATTAGCTTGCGTTGTGTAAAAATGTTTGTATTGATGAAAGGACGCGGGTGGAGTAGAGTGGATGATTTACTTCGTAAGACCATGTATTGAGGAAATCAAGTGTTCCTCTGGCTTTGAGCGTTTTATTATTCTATGAAAAGAATGTGCACAAAATCAGTGAACTGAATTGATCACCATCAGTTGAAATACGTAGGATTGGAAAAATTAGGTTTACTTGAGCTTCTTTGATACGTTTTCCAAAGGTAGGTAATGCCGTTCCAGTAGTTGGATAACGACCACCATGACGATGAATAAGATGAACCTATTCAAACCAATCAAAGCCAAAGCCCATCAACAGCTGAAAAAACTTGCACTAAAACGGTTTGAAAACAATGATTGACTAACTTGTTCAAGTTCACAACCCACAGGAATCTCAGGTCCAGAAGTAATCTCCTTGGAAAAGGTGTTTGTAGGTAAAGAATACATTGGAGAAAGGTTTCCCCATTTATAAATCCTAGGTAATTGATTCACATCTTTTACTGATTCGGATGATGATGAAGTTGATGATTGAAGCTTTGTTTCATTTATATCATTTGGGGTTTGGTTCAAGATTGGAAAATGTGATTCAACAATTGGTTGCAGTGGATTCTTTATTAAACTTGGTTCTGCACCGACTATATGGATCACAAAAGTACGAAATCTTAGTAGAGTTCTCTGAGGCCCGACGATTGAAGTTTTGTGGAAAGGAATGGGATGACTTACTTTCGGTTGGACCTGCATAACCTAGGGTTTGTTGATCAGGAAAATATGAAGCTGGATCGATTGATGCATCAATCTGAATCACTTTGATACTCAAGATCACAACGTATAAAAAATTCAAGTGGATCATGATGATGATTGATTAAAGATAACGATCGATTAGTTAGTTGAAGTTTGATGAGTTTGAACTTTCGCGTCGTTAAGATGAGTATAATTTAAAAACACAGATGGAAAGAATCGTCCAGGAATTCCTGAAAGAAACTTGGGTGGGGTGGTGGGTATAATAGTCTATTTAAGTTATTTTTTGGGCGGGGTATAGGTCGTATTTGAGAGATGATCGTGGGTTTAAGATAGAATGATAACAAAACAGGAAGAACTGCAAATGATCAAATGTATGTACATAAGGTATGTATGTACAAGGATTGATTGATGGATTGATGGGTTGAATGAATGAATGTACTAAAAAAGATTAAATAGCATGATCTGATCAGGATTTCTAATAAGGATTAGTATGAGCGTAGCATGAGAGAGTTAAACCTTTTACAGATCCTTTGGGCACGTTTGGGATTTGTAATTGTTTTGAAATATGTATGTATGTGTACTTTGTTTGATCAAAGTCTTTTCTTTTTTTTAACTTTTTATAGAAGACAAACATTGAAACGTGGTGACTGGTCAGACTCACATTCATAAGCTTTAAGGGAAATGATGAATCGATCGGATTACATGGAGATTGGGGAATATCGGATATGTATGATCAAGGATCCATCGTATGGATGATGGATGGTCTTGATAGTCAATTTATTCTACTTAAATCCTCAGCCTAAAACATCTGCATATATGATTGCATAGCTAGATTGGAAAATTTAACCAA
>KZ143109.1:1645-13403 GCA_002157035.1 Melampsora medusae f. sp. deltoidis
GTATTGAAGGGCTTTTAGGAAATCATATCTGCCAGAGAGTAATCAAGGGCTAAACGACTTCAGAGCTCATATGACCAATGCAACGTGTTTATGCAACGTTTTTGTCAATGGGTATCAAAATTCTTAGTCATGAATCAGATATACAAAAAAATCGGAGTCATGCAGCACACAGCCTTCAATAGGTGCTCGTGAAGATTCAATAAGCAAGCACAAAAGATGGTGATTATAACATTTTTTCCATTTTCTTTAGTCTACCTCAAAAGGTCACAATACAAGCTTTTTGGGTTGGACAAGCGAAGATGAAGTTAATCAAAAGAGACAATGAATCCAATCAATCCTTAACCAATCACAGTTTCCGTCTCTTCAATAACTTCTTCGATCCATTCTTGTATCTGTTCCACATCCTCTTTCCGATCAACCGATTTCTCCAACGGAAATTTACCCATTTCTTCTTGATCCAAAGCCAATTGACGTTTAGAAGCCAATCTCCAAGCATCCCATTCATCTAACAATCTACGTCTATGTGCAATTAACTCTGCACTTACATTACTGGCTTCAAGTTGATCTTCTTCTTCGAATAATTTACTATATTCTCGGAAATTCTTTCGGATCTTACGTTGCGCTTCTTTGCTTAATAATGGTCGAGGTCTTGGTCTCCATAATAATTGTTTGAATCTTTCTAATTGAGCTTTGTGTAATTGTTCACCTTTGAAATCCCAAATAGCGTAACCAGGTTCCATCTATTGATCAAAAGCTTCATATCAGAAAACTGATCAAAGCAAACTTGAACAAAAGATGATGAAGATGACTTACCGAGTTGACCCAAATGCTTCCCAATGTGGCAACATATCGACCACTAGGATCCCACTGAATTTCAGTCATTCCATAATGTTCAACAGATGCCAATAACTGAATCCCCGATCCAGGTTCTTTTTCACTTTCATCTAAATCGGTATCCCAAAACTCAAGATCGAATTTAGAAGTGGATTCCATTGTAGCAGTGATCACATGTCTTCCTTTAGGAGACCAATAAACTGAATTGCAAGACTTTCCATCGAATGATTCTAGAGATTGTAAGAGTGAATCGTGAATAGTCCATCAATGCTATTCATGATGATTTCAAACACTTACTTAAGAGACGGAATTCTCCTTTCTTAGAATCTATGCCATAGAAATGAACGCTAGTTTTGATTGCTTGACCGGGGACAGGACCTTGTGAGATACTAGGATCACTAGTTGTAATCAAAACAAATCGATTTCCTTTCGGCTCCCATGCAAAGGCAGTAACGGTATCTGAAAGAAGATTCTTTAAGTTAATATGATAATTAGATCGCGAGACGGGGATCTTTGCAGCTTACCTTTGATCTCGATGACATCAACAGGGAATGATTTGTCGCGTACGCGGAAGAGCTCAAGATTGCAATATGTGGTCTTCTTGGTCTTGGTATGTCGGTCAACCTTGACACATAGGTAGTCACCGTTAGATTGCCAGTGAATCTTGGCCTACAAGATGTCATGATCGGTGTTAGTTCAAAGCGAGGAAGAGGGAAATGAGACAATCACATACGTCGTGAACATTGAACAAGTTCTTCGATCGTAAGGTATCGCGACTCGGTAACGCCATGAGAGAAACTCGAGCGGGCTGATTAGCTACTTCAGGAGTCCAGTAAGCCATCATGCTGGGCTGTTCAGTGCCCTTTTTCTTTGGAGCTACTTCAGAAGCTCCATTCTTTTTTCCTGCTGATTCTTCCACAAGTTTTTGAGCCTCTATCACGGCTTCTCGTTCCTTTTCACCCAATGGACACCATTCGAAATCCACCACACCTTCGATCTTGATACTCTTCTTCTCCAGTAATCCCATACCCGGAGTCTCGTATACACTGATGGCTTGTCCTGGTGTGATACGCGCCAAATAACGGTCGTCGCCACTCCATTTGAACATCGGCCACTGAAACTTGATCCGAGCCCCATCTTCGGTAGGGTGGTCATTCAAGACAGGAAACGTTCGAAGTAATTTGCCCGTCATCACTTCCCAAACAGCGATACTATGACCTTGATCATCTTCTGTAAAAACCGGTGGGACTGAAGGATCGCTAGAAAGTTCGATGGGTTGATCGGACCAAGTCACAAGATAATTTTCCATTGGGGAAAAGTCGATCAGTTTGACCTTTGGATGGTATAGTCGATGGATTCGATCAAAGTTATGTCCACCCCAAAGGGCTACTCCTTGGGTATGAACAGTAGCAAGGATGGTACCTTCATGAGACCAAGCGGTGTAAGCTTCAGTCCATTTCTAAACCAACAAAAAGTCTTTGGATCAGAAAAAGGTAAACTATCCGAAATGATCAGTCGAGTAAGAATTTGACGAACCGTTCGTTTATGAGCCACTTCAGGTACACCATTCCTACCGTGCCATGCAACTTTAACATCTTCACCTTGATATAAGATCATTTGATCACGACTTTGTGGATCGGCGAGCCAACTCTTTAGATGACCACGTGGTTTGTATTCTTCAAGTACAGGTGGTACAAAGACATCAGGTACATGATTGTAACGTTCGACTTCAGTAAACCGAATCACAGTGAATCGATGTTTTTTATCGAATGGATAATCGTGTAAATTACGAACTGCTCGATCAGCATCTTCTGGATGATCAAGTTCAATAAACAAATATCTAATCAAACAAAAAAGAATATCAATAAGTTACGAAATCAAAGAAAAGTAATCATGATATTCAATTGAAACAAGAAGAATTGAAGACTAACCCTTTACTTAAACCATCTTCATCTTGTGGCATTTCGATCTTACTATCCGAAATATGAATTTTTTTCTTAGCAAATGTAGCCACAATAGCTTTCATTAATCGATCACGTTTGGATTGATCTACGATTGGTGCTCCATGTACTACAATTAAATTATCAAATGTATCTTGAAACTTAGGTCTATATTTCTCTTCTATATCTCCATAATTTATATCTAATTCAGATTCATCGATTTCTTCATCTGAAAATTCATGGGGATTTCGCCCATTGGTTGACATTTTTTTCGGTCGGAATTATGCGAATTGAGTCAGATTAATAAAGGTGTGTTTGATGAGTTTTGATGTAGTTTGGTGTTGATGAATTGGTTGAAAGTGGTGTGTGTTGCTTGTTTTTTTCTGAATTCGCCAAGTTCTCCTTGAAAGTTGAAGCAGTGAGTGGCAGAGGCACGTTGTCAATCTGGATTCTGAGTGCCACCTGTGACCTTAGTAAACCTAACACCTATGTATCAAACTGTACCACAAGTTTTTACATAAGCAGGTTTTTGATTCTGTACACTCAAATCATGACCAGCATTGGACCATCCATCCATCTAATCAACTTGATCTGAACACCTTTCTAGTAAGTATCTACCACGATGATAAAGAGCCAATTCGACTCATCCCCACATCCTCAACACCACTCTGGCAAGCAAACCAGCGCCCAGAGCACTCAAGTTTGATCATTCACATAGCAAAGTCATCCCAGTTGGTAGTACTATGTACCTATCAAGACATCCAAGACTACTGAGCTCTATGCGCTCAAATCTGAATATAAAGCCAAAACTTGAATACATTTTGGCTATAGCTTTCATCAAAGCGGTCCAAGTCTACCTATGCTTTGTCAAAATTTATGATCAAAGATTTGGAAAATGCATACTTAGGAGATTTGGTCTGAGTCTGACTAGAAGCTAGTTTGTTTTTGTAAGGCGGTGTATGTATCTTGATCAGAAAAGTTGAGCATGAACCAATGATAGATGTAAGATCATAAATTGTGTAATATGGTTTGAAAGAACATTGGAACAGGGAGTTTGATTTTACTAAAAGAACTTGAACCAGTACTCATTGTGCTCAAGCTACCTCAGCACTATCTACACATCCACTGCCTTTGATTCCAAAGAGATCGGAACTCCCAGTGCCGGATTTTTGTCTCAAAGGAGCTCTTATATTTCTGGGCGTACACAATCAAGTTGAAGGACAGGAGCGATCATACTTGACTTCAAGATGAATTGACTGACTTTGTGGACTTGATAGCACTCGGAATCAAAAGCATAGCCTTGCTCAGCTCCAAACCATTTTTTTACAAATCATATGTTTCTTGATGTGGTGACTCAGACCAGTTTATCTCCAGGCTCAGCCCAAAAAAATGCAAAACTTGGTGCTTAAGAGCATTTAAACTCATTGACTGTTTGACCAAATAAATTCATGAAGCGTGTCCAAAGATTTGGTCAGTTTGCAACGCTCACCAAACTTAACGAAGTCCCTCGCTGGCGAAACGAGTCCCAGCGAGGGATAAGTTTGGACGCTCATCGGGGTCGGGAGGGCAAAAATGATCTCGGGCTCTCAGATTGGACGGTACCGTGTGGATTTGCATCAGAAAAATCTTTCGAGTCATCGATCTTTTTTCAGCCAATCAAAACTTTTGCAAGATGCCCAAAAGTCAGAAGCAGAAGAAAGCTGCAGCGGCTGACTTCAGCAAAGCAAAACTCAAGCTCGGAAAAGGAAAGCAAATTGCCAGCAATGCTACCAACACTTCCTATTCAACAAAAGGTACGCAAATTTTCATGTCAGTCGATCAACTGCAAAACTGACACTGGCATGGTTTTTCTCTTGTTATTAGTCATTGCGCTACCCAATCAAAACATTGGAGCTGAGAAGGGAGAAGTCCCAACGACTCGTCGTAATTTGACATTGAATGATTTGCTGGTTCATCTTCGACATTACAGCCATACTACTCGCAAAGGTTAACCTTACGACCTCTGATCACATTCGCTTGCATACGTTATCAGGACTTCAACTCATGGGAATGATTGATCTTTCATAGACGCATTGATCGGCCTTCGAGAGCTACTTGGGGCTCATCATGAACTTTGGCGTTGTAACCTAGGTCCAATCATACATGGTGCTGCTCGATTGATCCCGGACGAGAATGCATCGGTCCGGAAGGCTTTGATAGCCTTTTTCGCCTGGTTCCTTCCACAGGTTCCCACTGTACGTTGAATATGTGTAGCATCTTTCGTAGATCCAATCTCACATTGAGATGTCAATTTTCGAAATCTAATACTTTGGATGACTCTGGATCCTTAGGACTTGTTAACGCCCTTTTGCTCGGCCATCGTCTTTTTTTCAAGCTCTGCACTGGCCCACATTTTTGCAGAAATTCGAGTGGATGCCGTTCAAATCGTCGACTTACTGCTTCAAATCTCTCCCAGCACGGTGATTGGTGGCTGGTGGTCTGATGCCACATCACCTACAAACTCAAGTAGTGCCAAAGCTCAAGGCCAACACGGAAGACGATTACTACAGCTTTATCTGTCTATGCTCTCTATCGGACCAGACGCTGCTACCTCTGGGGTCGCATCTACCTCTTCAAATCGACTCACAGACACGGTAAATCAACTATTCATTAAACACCTTGTGTCACAGTCCCTAAGCAAACCTATCAGTATAATGAAGCTGACACATTTCTCTTTATCTTTCAGTCCAAACTGATGGTGTTGAAATCCTTGAGTCGGTTTATTCATGCTGCTACTCGTCTAGACGCTTCAGATTCGGAAAAGACAACACTTCCGCTGTGGTTCTTTCAAGTGGCGTTTGATAACCCACGTGACTTTGAACAATTCAGAAACATTCTTCCAGATCAACATCAAGCTGTGCACTCTCTCACACCAAAATCCCAGTTTGGTTTTGAATGTATTGACGATCAGAACACACACTGTTATGAACCGTTTGCAGAAGTCTTTATGGATCGAATCACAACTAACAGTCAAGTTCGTAATGATGCACCATCTTCACAAGTCGATAACAACTTGAAAGATGTAAAGAAATCAGACGAAGATGCTTTTCCAGACTCACCCTTGAAACTCTTCAGGGTGATGAACCCAGTTTTGCTGTCAATCTTTCTGGACTCCGCTCCAACAGCTTTTCAATCAGAAATGACCTCTAATGAAACTGTTCAATTGGCTAGTAAAGAGCCTAGTACCCATCTCGGATTGGTCTGGTGTGTCGGAAGGATTTTGTGTGACTTATGGCGTGCTAGTGTGACATCGAACTCCAATATCATTCCGACTGACTCCAAAAACTTGGCACATATCATGGAGAAGATGTCAACGTATTTCATCTTTGGAGCTGATGAACTAAATAGCAAGAACACCAAGGTGAAGTTGAGTAACTTTTCGTGAAACCTGACAACGTACTCATTTCGGGTTCCGGAACAGACTACACAACTTTTACAAGACCTCAACCTTGTTTATTGCGAACTTGTATCGTTCCTTGTGTTATCTTCGAAAAAACCAGACACCAAGCTTCTAATTCAACTCGAGAGAGTCGCAAGCTATATATCACAGTTACTTACTGTCGAGGTGCGCTTCCGTTTCAAGTTCAAGTTCACCTTGTCATTCTCCTCCAATGCTCCCTCAGCTGAACTGATCGTGATCTTAGAGTGATGCCATCACACTGAACCCAAGCATGCCAGCATTACGGCCTGATTCATACGTGGCGATGCTACCTACTATATGGTCTCTACTTGGTCGTCGACATCATACAACTGACCTCGATCAACCAACCACTCATAACTGGTCCGATCAAATCATGAATGCTTTCATCGATCATCTAGACCACGTTCGCTCAAATTCTGAAGTCAAAGCCTTGGGCATCAGTTTCTTAGGCAGGATTATCATTGTGAACAGCCTTCTCCTCGTGTATAGCATATACTTCATTGGTAATAAGTTCGCTCCACTGACTACATGGGTCCATACTTGTAGATCGACGACTTACCAGGATGCAGCTCTCCATTTCAACTGGACTCCGCTTCCTCGGAAACTCAAGAGAAGCTTAGAAAATGGATTCTGAGTTTACCAAAAGTCTTATGGGGATTAGACAACAAGAACCCCACGGCATCAAAAGTATGTCGACATTCGCAAAGCCCGACTTGATTTTCCAATTTTTACCGTATAGCTAATTTGACACTTGTTTTTTTTCTTTCAAAGGTGATCTTATCATTATTACACCATATCACTACCAGATCATTACCATTTTTCCAACTCATCTTACCTGATCTAGTCCCACTCCTTACTCCTTTCTTCGCTAATAAACATCCTACACATCAAAGATATATACTTGGACCTTATTCTCGTTTACCAAATGATTCTCAAAGATTGGCCCAAGGATTAGGTTGGTATCTTTTGAATTCAGATCAGAATCCTTCACTTGAGATCTTCAAGGAATCAATGTTGGAAGCCAATGCACTTTTGTGGGTTTGATTCTTTTCTTTTGTGGTTATGAATTATGAATGTGAAGTGGGTTTTTTGTAAATATCAGTGGGATGATTTGTTTAGCTAGTCTCTTATAATACAACTAAGCTTGTTACATATAATTCTATCTTGAATATGAATATGCTTGTGGAAAATGTAACAACATTAATGGGAAGAATGATCTTCAACAAAAAAGTTTTGGTGATGGTACATAGATAGCTGGAGCTTGTTGTATTTATCAAGACCGTGCTTGAGTCAAAAGGAAACACGATTGATCAGACTTTAAAGCTTCACTGGGAACCACTTGGCAGTAATTTTGAAAAGACAGCAAGGCATAAAGCGTATGATGTATCACAGATTATCCGTGTGCTTTGCTAAAAAGAACTTGCAATCAGGCTTTGAATGAATGTCTTTAAAATGCGTTAACTGCAGTTTATATATACCTGAATTTTATCGTAATTTATACATTCCACTTCTCCAGGAACAAAGGTTGGCGCAACAGTTCAACTATTCCATTCATTGACATTGTTTCATTTCTTGAACCAAGTTGAAGCTACCAAAATCATGATCTGGCTTTGAGGGGGCGTTCGACAAAATTAAAGTATTATCCCAGATGTACCGCATTGCGCTGGACCGTATGTCGGACTCTATCAAGCCCCGATACGTATCCGATTTATGCTATGGAGTGAGAAAGTCTCAAAACAATTGATAAAGAAGATTCCAGCACGACAAGTTTCTACTTCTTTCTTTGCGAACACCCCATATCAATCATTAACGACTTTACACACTTACCTCAAATTTGAATCGAATCGAAATACAAGTCAATAACTTTCCTTTGAATCAGTAGAAAATTTTCATAAACTCAAACTTCAAGGCTTTTTTTTCAAAGTTTATCAAGATGGTTAGAGGTCATGCAAAGGTTAGTAAAGTTTATATATATATTCCAAAGTCTAACACCTTACCATATCATCTCATCAGCTTACTTATTCATTTTGGATTCATTGATTCATAGGCACAAGCACAGTAGGTATCATCCTTTGAATCTATCAAATCAAGAACTAGAGAACCTTTCATCGTCATGCTCAATTCGAAAAAGAAATGATTCAATAAGCTAACTAAAACCTATCTTCAAACCCCATTTTCATCACAGAGCACGCAATGCAGCCAAACAAGGGTCCCAAAAAGGATCCCAACTAAGCGCCCAACAAGCAGTCACCAAAGTCAATCTCCTTCACCGAAATCTTTCATAAACTTGTTGATGAGATAATTAATTGATCTTTGTTTTTCTTCTTTGTTTGGGATGGTATAATAGGTAGCATGTCAAATTTGTAAAGCTCCAACGCCTTCTTATAAATTACTGGTGACTCATTATGAAGCTAAACATACCAAAGAAAGTATACCTACTGAAGAAGCATTTAAAGCTATGAAATAATCTTTCTTTTCTTCTTCTCTTACAATCTATAGATTGTGGGTTTTCTTTCTCATGATTTACTTATAAGTGTCATCAAGATTGTGTTTTTCTTTTGGTAGGTCTCTTTTTGGAATAGTGTGACCTGTTTTTTTGGAATATATAGAACTTCTAGAGGTTTTGTTGTATTGGATTATCTTTTTGATTGACTTGTTGAGTATTAATTTTGATAATGAAGTTGAAGTTGTGTGTTTTGAGAATTGTGGTTTATACATATATGTATATATCATTGATAGACTGGAAGATTGCTAGACTGGAGAAAGGAGTGAAAGAATAACTGAATAAACTTTTTATATAGCTTAAATGATAGGAGTGATTGAGGATTGTTGATAATAATGTGATTTTTTGATGACAATGGATTGTTAATCAAGGGATGAAGACAATTTTCAAAGCAGACAATCAGATTTTGAATGTAATGCATTTTAGTTGGGATTACATGTGGCTTCAATGCCGGGTAATGCAGTTAGATGCCGATGAATGCAGTTTGACGCCGTTTAATCTAGTTTAATCTAGGGTCTTAACTGTTAAGGTATTATATACTCACTCACTCACTCACTCTTCATTTCTCCAGAACCACTCCATCAAATCACCATCACCATCACCATCACCATCAATTACGTAAAGAAAGAAAGAAAGTAAAAGCTAATCAATCCATCGATCAATGAATGACTGAATGAATGAATGAATGAAGAATTCAAAAATAACATAATCACATTCAAAATCAAAATCAATCATTTCAAGATTCACTAAATAGAGGGAAGCACAATCGAGGATACTATTACTAATCCAAGACCTCATTCTTCATCAGATTCACGCGACTACAAATCAGTCATATCAATCAAACTCATCGATCATATTTCAAAGTAATATTACCACCACTTTTCAACTTCTTTACTTTTCAAATCAAATGCGCGATATCTTCAAATCTAATCATTCAACTTTCTTCTCTTTACCTTCAAATCAATTCAATTCACAGATCACTACTTCACATCGCGTTTGGGTATTCAGATTCAGTTGGAGAACTTCTCTTTCGGACCATTGGAGGGTTCTACAAATCATATTCTAACTGTTGAGTCTTTAAAATCTCATTTATTGGAGACTCGAGAATCAATCAAAATCACTAATCATTTAATGTTTCTTGATTCCTTACCACTCGATCAGTCTCATTCAAAAGTTTAAAAATCATAACAATCTTCTACGGCCAGTTTCTTCTTAAGCTTCATAGCTAATTATTAGTGATCTCAAGTCAAATCACCGTCTCAATCTAATCAGGATCAAGATTGGCGCATGATGAATAACGGGATTTACAATAATCATCAAACACAATTGCAACAACAGCAGCAGCAGTTGCATAATCAGCAACAACAACAGCTACAACAACAATTACATCAACAGCAACAACAGCAACGTTATAGTAATATCACTTCAGCCACACTGCCCAACTCTTACCATCCTCCAGCTCTTCCACAATCTATTCCGAACGCGGGACCTAATTCATACCCTCATTCGAATCAGACTGCAACTCTACCAGCCTCTCCTGCTCTATCAAATTCATCATTACAGTACACACCTCAGATATCTAATGGGTACAATCTTTACAATAATCCTTCGAATCCATCCATCACTCTTAACTCTCAGCATCAGTTACATACCAACAATCAAGGACTTTCATCAAATAGTAGTACTCCAAGTTTACCCAACTCATGGCAGAACTCTATGCAACCAGGTCCTTCATCTCAAAATGCTCAAGCTCTACGTACGATGGAAGAGATGAATCATCAACAGCTTATGCAACAAGCTCTTAGTCAGGTGATCACTGCCATCAGTTTGAATGCTGATGCAGATCGATCTAACCCATCTCATCCGATTCGACGTTATGATCCTCGTACAATGCCAATCGACCCTCGTACTGGCTTAAGATTATCTGAGGGTACCATGGCAGCTATTGAACAGACTTATTTGTACGGCAATTGCGGATTAACTGAACTTAAACTTTATAAAGAATACCTTTTGAATCAGCGTCATCTCAAGACATCAGAACAACCAAAACACTTTAATGATCCTCTTACTCCTCTTGGTAACCCTGTCAATCCTGGTGGAGTAGGACAGGGAACGATGAACACTCCTGGTCTCCAGTATCGACCGATCACTCCGAATTCACAACCTCAACAATCAATGCTTAATCCATCTCATCAGCGATTCTCTCAACCTTCAAATACGCCTATGATGCCAATGAACTCAGGGACTGCCGGGCTAGCAAACAACATGAATGGAGCAGCAATGAACAATTATGGAGCTTTATTCTCCCCACAACAACCTCCTTCAGACTATTCAAGTCCACGTCATTCTAATCAACGTTCACTTGGTCCACCTCCCTTACCCTCACAGTCGACGCTAACTTCAAACATGAATAATGCTAATCTGATAGGTATGATGAATACCGCCCATCCTGTCACACATCAACACCAAACTTCACCTCAACATTCTCAAGCTCCGGCCCCATCAAGTCAACTGAATTCATCTACATCTTCAAATCCATCTCTTCCTAACCCGCTTGGTAACTTCAACTCACATCCGATCCCCCCTCAATCATCAACACCCGCTACTCCAGCTCATCCGAACCAGCCACATTCGCCCTCTCAATCACAACGGTTCTCGAATCAGTTGTCCGAATACCTCATCAAGGGTGGAACGCCAGCCCCATTTCCTGCTACACTTGATGGCCAGGTGGTTGATCTATTCAAGTTATTCAATGTTGTACATTCTGCTGGTGGCTCTCAGCACGTGAACCGGAACGGTCTGTGGCCACAGATTGCTAGTGCTATGGAGTTTATTCCACAAAACAGGAGACTATCCGGATCGATGGGAGGCGAACTTAATGCCGGCTACAGTCAAGAGCAGATTCAAGCCCTACAGAATCTCTATGGCCAGTATTTGTATCAATTTGAGATCATGCAGATCATGAGAAGAAGGCACGCGCAGCAACAACAGCAAGCTCATCAGCAACAACTTCAGCAAGCT
>KZ143118.1:0-11471 GCA_002157035.1 Melampsora medusae f. sp. deltoidis
ACAGTAAGTTTCTCTATTTAACTTTGTCTCTCAGTTCATCAACTGACTATTCTTGTTATCAGAATATCAAAAAAGCAGCCATCTTTGTACATCGTTTAAGGACTCAAAGGCGCTATTCGAGAAGGTTCGGAAGTCTTGTCCAGTAACAACGATTCGAAAGTATTTTCGAAAGATCGATCGGCAAATGGATGTTTATCGGTAAGATTTCATCTGGTTATCTGTTTGCGCCAATACTTACACCTTGTTCTTGTTATAGCCAAGGCTTCACAGGCACTCAAGCTAACACATTAGCCAACACAAAACGATATCGATCTCATCGATGCATTGCTCGATTGGCTGCAATGGACCTTAGGTTCATCTGTCAACCAAATGAACAAAGCACCTCAAACAATTGATCCAATTCATGTCATACATTCAATACAAATGTTTTTTTTATTTTCTCTTATTCTTTTGATCATGTTATCTACACTATACACGCAAGCGATACAACCAAGATGTTATCATACATGAAATAAAGACTGTTCTTGACTTACCTTGAGCGCTCAAGATGAGCCAAACTGAGCCCTCCTAGACCCATAAACACCGTCAAAACCCATGATTCTAACCCATGATGACTCTCTAAACCCATAACGTAAACCCATAAGTACACTATAAACCCATAGTGTCCGAAATATATGGGAATACACTTCAAAAAATTTTTTGAAAAAAAAAACGGCTGGCCACATCGGCTCAAAAAGTCATTTGCCGCACCAACCACCTTCTATTGTCCCAAAAATGACTTTACAGCCCCTACCGACACCTCGGGGCAAGTGAGAAGGCTCGGGTCGGTAAATTTCGACTTTTGCGGGCGCGCGCGTGGTTGGGACTACGTGATAACAACTGTAGTGATTAAATTAAACCTGTCCGCTGTGCTTCAGGTTCTACGTAGCAGATCAGAGGCAGGCGCCGCACACCAACCCTACATCTTGGATTGCACGGAGATATCCATACATAAGGATACCCGTGTGACAAGTGATTGGGTACAGAGTCAGCTAAAATCAAACTTTAGATGTTCCAATTAAATCAATTTCAATGAATCCTATGGATGTCATTTCCCCACACAGAGTCCTTTCAATATCATTCCATGATGCAGCAAGTCTCTATTGCCCATGATCAGAACCCCATCTCTGCCATTGACTCAGACAAAAATTTGTATCCCACAGAACAAATCTTACTGAAACTTATTATATTTGAACCATATGAATTTCAATCATCTTGATTTCTGAGTATGGCCTTGAACCCACTCGACTAATTTGACTTGGAGTTGATACTGGCTATTGACGCAAGGGGATTTAGAAACAAGGCTTTGTGGTCATCTTCTTAAGATTGTTAGTGATTCTTCTTGTATGTTGAAGGATATTATCAGTCATCTCTATCATAAAATTATCTGATTTGAAAAAAGTTTCATTTATCCAAAAATACTTATCAACAAAAATTGTTTCCACAATTATACATTTATCAAAAAATACATTAATTTTTTGTTAACCCGCCTTCCCTTCCCTTACACACTAGGTAGTCGAGAAAAAAAAATGTGTATTTTTTCTTTTAAATATTCTTCACTCATAGGTTTTGTAGTGTGCTACCCACTAGGGTTGTTTGTTAGTGCTATGTCTTAGGTTCCTCTTTCTACAAAACGCAGTTCAAACTGTGGTTGTCCTGCGTTAAAAAGATAAGATTGCTCCAAAGCCTTCAGGTAGATAGATTTATGTGTTCAAGCTCAGAGCTTCAGAAAGACATACACAAGTATGATGAATAGACAAAAGTAGTTAATTAGAAATAGAAGTTTGTTTTAATATGAAAAAGAACATCTAGGAAGGACACACCATAGTTGGATTATTTATCAGAAGCAGATCAAGATCTTTGCTTGGAGGGTTTTGGCTTTTTTTAGCTTACAGATGAGTTTGCATGATGATCATAGTGGCCTTGATTTTTAAGATGATTATTGTTTATTCACTTGATTGATTGATGAATTGAATCAAAATGTAGATCCAATTCCGGGGATATTTGGTGAAAATGTCGACTTCAGAGTGAGTGGTGAATGCTGAGAACAACACTTTGGGAATGATATGAGAATTATCAGCGTATCAGTATAACGATCCGGGTATCCTGTCTGCCTTAAAGTTATGATCACTTGTTGGGTGCTGAGGATTTGATTTTGCAAAGAATTGATGATGAGAAATTGTAAAGTGTGCTTTTAGATGGTCACAAAGATCATTATGGGTTTGGATGAGGGCTTTGAGATCATAGGCTGAATGCGTCAGCCAGGAAGTCTAGTTGGAGGACACGTAAACTTTCAATTTTGCAGTACTAAGTCATTTATAGACTGGCTCAAATGCTACTTTGTAGTTGCTGGAATGTCTCTTCTCTTGGGCCTCAACTACAGAGTGCTATCCACTACGGAACCTTGACTTACCGTGCAATCATAGAGACCCCAATATCTCTGCTCCAATTGAAGGGACAATTAAGACCAAAAGTTCAAAAGAAAAAAGATACTGGGCCTGCAAGTGATTGACGGACACTCAGAATGTGCTCGAGGTGTTGGGTGGTGCTAACTGGTGAAAAGACCTACTTATCAAGCGTTTCTATCTCATATCAATGAACTCGAGAATTTTCTATCTTGAATATTTATAGAGTGGTGCTCATTCAGATATGGTTACTTGTCTACCCCATGCAAAGTCATTAAGTTGACTGTTACCACAGAGCGGGTAAAATTTACTCATGATGTTGAAGCTCCTGAATCAACATATATGAAGGCACTGTACGAATATCTCAATGAAATGTAAGTAACGGATACGAACCAAGAGCGCGAAGCATAAATATCACTTGAAGTTAAATGGATGAATATTGAACCAGAGGGAGTAAAAAGATTAGAGGGAGACAAAAAATATATAAACAAAAAGAGTAAAGCAAAAATGGAAACTTGAAAGTATACATGAATATAACTTTCAGATAATCACCGGGACAAAGTCTGAAACGTAAAAAACCGATTTTATGTACAAAAAAAAATGAAATAGGAAGAGACAAACTAATAAACTTCACTGAAGAATTAAGCTGGACATAATTAAAACTGAAGAACTACAAATACCGAACGTTCCAAGGCATTGAGAGAGGCCTTAACTTGCTAATTTCCTTTGTTGGTTTATATCTTGAAGAGTCGATTATACTGCGTGGCCCCCTAGCCCTTGGTTTGCAGGTACGACCACCGATCTTTTCGATCCCGTTTGCGTTCCTTTCATTTGATTTGCTCTTTGAAGAGCTTTAGCTTCGAACCCAAAGCTGTTGAACCAATTCTATTAGCCATGCAATAATCAATGCAGGTTAGATTTTTGGGACGGACCTGATGATCAAAATGACCCAGAGAAACCAACTCATGAGTGTGTAAGCAGTCACGACATTGATTTCAGTATAATCAGCTGTAATTGGGCTCGTGCTGATCAGTCGGTAGATTAGAACTGGACTTATGAGAGGTGAAGCGTTGATGTACGGATGGTGAGTGGTGATGATGACAGTGAGGGCGATAGCAACGGCAAGGGCGCCTAGCATGGCAACCGCGATTAAGAGGAACATGAATGCAGAAAGAAATCCGGCAGAGCCCGCACAGACAATTCCTGAAGATGCCAACTGTTAATTCGAAGATAAATGTGAAAGGATATCATACGTGAGTGCTCGTATTTGTGAAAGACTCGACAGATTATTATTTATATCCAGGGGAAACAATACTCCTCACTTACACAGACTAGAGAAGCAAATCCAGCAACTGCGACTAGCGCGCCTGTCACGGCGATAAGATCATACGCGTCTAGTTCGATTCCATTTGGGACTGCGTACTGGAAATATTCCCTTGCGTCGCGCAATATTCTCCACCCTCGAGCAGCGAGAATGAAGATGACTACTGAGATACAAATCGTCAGGAACATCAAAAACAGACGAAGACTGCAAGTAAAAAGGGTGAATAAAGTGAATGATAATGAGTCAAAGTCAGCAATTAATGGGGAAAGAGGCAGGTTGGTAAAATGCTGCTTACTTCCTATCGGGAGTTTGAGACATTTTGAAATAGCTTGAATGTGTGGAAGTTGGTATTAACAATTATAGTACGAATAGATGGAAGATGTAAAAGTGAGCTTTGTCCGATGATTGAAGGAGCGGAACGGTACTTAAGCAAAGCTGTGTAGCCTATTCTTTGGGAAGTAAGATGCGAAAACAAACAACTGGCGTGGGCTCCGTAACTGGACAGCCCAAGTCGGTATACCATGTTAGTTAGGATGCTTCAACCAGGAGACACATCATCGTGGCTTTCCCCAGCGCTTTGTCCGCAGATATGGATACATAAGCTCTTGAATTTGGAACACTCCATTGGCCTCAAATCACTGAGCTGTTGCAACTGGTCTTGGGGTTATGAAATACTTGACAGCTTTTGAGAAAGTAAAGGTGGTGCTCCTGCCACTTGCGATGATGCTAATTTGGTTCAACTCGAGCTCTACAGTTTGCAACTTGCCGGAGCCCCAAAACCCTGAGACTATGATACATTGTGTATGATTGACCTACCTAGGCAAGCACAGTGTATGTACATGCGGTAACCAAGAATGAAAAATGAAAAAGCCTGGCTAGGTGATAGATTAACAAGCTCTCCGGAGTGTGTTTGCGTTGACTTCAAATTCGAAGTTCGGCCTAGAATCAAGCTATACTAATCTGGCAGAGGTCATCATTGTTGCCACGTGATTCAACTTTCTCCAAAGGTGACCATACATTTTACAAACCATGCCTATTATGGATACCTAACCTTGTATCCACAGCAGAAACATGACTTTATCATAATGAGCATAGCAAGACAAACTGCTCCGGCCATGTGGTTAGTCAAAGCTTGATAGACAGAAACATTTTTTTGTTCATCAACATCATACTTTTGAGCCCCAAAGTTCCCTTTGACTTACCTTTTTCCAACGCTCAACCCAGGTATCTTCCGTGTGATCAAACCTTTTTATATCTTTTGTCTTCTTATTCTCTAGCTAGGTGCTGTCTCAATGCCTCTCAAACCCTTTGTATCCGTATCTTGCACTTTCTTTTGAAATACCAAACCACTGAATATAATCTAAGAGCTTAAAACGTGGGTGATTAGTAATGATGCATTATCAACAGCAGATGGTACGTCCCTACAACGCCCTTTTTCAGCATCATGGATATTTAGCTGTACTCACAGACGTCAGCTTGTCTTACGCCCATCCACCCTCATCATATCAAACACCCCACCCTATCGTACAAACTTATCGTAAAGAATTTTCTTGAAAGTTTTTTCCCTACGACCAAGCCAGATCAAGGTGACAAATACTTATTGCAAAAACTTAATAAGAACCTCAGGATCAGCGTTTATATATGCACAAGTTTTCAACCTGACAGATATTGTCTCCTTCTTCCAAAGACTTCATCACATTTATGTTGATATGAAATCGTATCAACCTGGACCAAATCCTCGCTATGCGTGCTGTCTGATTCGATTCATGTTATCTCTATAATTTTGCGCTATTACCAATTTTATAAATGCTCCGATTGTTCAGAGAATCCGCGCCTTCGTGGAATCCGAGAGCCCACCAAAATTTGATAGTCGCGAGCATTCCCACTGTACCGCAGGTGTCAGTCGCACGTGTGAACTTCGTAAATTTCATATTACCGGCTGGACAGCTAGACAGGTGCAGACAATCACACGCCTCCCAACTTAGAAGTGTGAGACACCCCTGGTAGATCCTGCTGATGCAAATTGATGAGTTCCATTTCGCATTTGCACCATCATATGAATACACAGGTCCACAAAAGTGGAACGGTATGTGAGCATAAAGCTGCAAACCAAACTCTTAATGATTTAATGAGAACAAAGAAAGGTCGGCAAAGGGTCTGGACTTGTCCCAGCCACTTTTTTGATTCACTTATATACGTGGTTAGCTGAACACTCAACGTATGTGAGCATAAAGTTGTAAACCAAACTCTTAATGAGTTGATGAGAACAGACAAAGCGTCCCAACGTAAATAAATATGTGTCTATAAACGTGTGTCTGCACCACGAATTTGCCACACTATCATCTTTCAAAAAGCACACTCATTTTGATCTTATCCACATTGCTTATTTATCATTCTCTGCTTATTTATCATTATATCTCGTATATTTAATGAGGTTGACGGGTGGGCATTGAGGGCAACGAGAGGATGGGTGTGAATGTGAATATCTTGGCTAGCCAACGATATATTTTGTTAAACCATGATGGCGGCGGCAAGGTTGGTGCTTGTGATATTTCCTCAGCTTGGGTAAATGCATAGTCTTCTCGTTCAACGGTACTCATTTCGTTTTTGTCAAGGCCAGTGCGCGGCTTGGTTGGGCGTAAATTGTTGATGATTTTTATGATCATCATGTGAATGCCATCTAATAGTGGGCAAAGAGATACGCATATGGCACAAATTCGATTTTGGACATGATATGCGTATCTCAGTATCTCAAAAGGATATATGATGATATATCATATATCCTTTGGGTTCTATGTTTTTTTAACTGGGGACATTGGGGACGCAAGCGGTATATCATAATGCTGTACTCGGTGATGTATTACTGTATGTATTGCGGAGTTCAGGCGGAGGAAAGCTCGCAACTAGCAACCAGTTGCGAGCCTCTCGGATTCCTTGAGTAACAGATTGCTCTCCGATTGTTTAGATTCGCAGATTGGCGAAAATTCTTCAGACTCCATGATTTGCACTGTTTGTGCCTGTCTGCGCAGATCGTGCTGTGGGCTTTTTCGAACCCGACTCGCTTGTTCACGCCTACAGGGCCGGATCGTCTCGATCCGGCACTTGCACCGGGCAGCTCTGTCACTGTGAACACGACGTGGGGCCCAGGGGTCATTCACGAATCCGATAAACCTTCCGATTGTGTCAAGTTAGCGTATTCGTTTTTTTTGCTTTGCGATGCCAGTATCTCAGGAGTCAATGAAAGAAAAGTTGGTCCAATCCTTCCCAGGTGCGATCAAGACTGAAGTCTTTGATATCTCCGGAGGATGTGGGCAGTCTTATGAGGTCCGTACGAGATTCGAACTTGGAGATATATGAGTAATAGTAACGTTGCAAACTGGTCCTTCGCCTGCGCAGGTCTTGATTGTGTCTGATGAGTTCAGCGGTAAGAACTTGTTGGCCAAACATCGACTAGTCAACGAACGACTGAAGGAAGAAATCGCCGAGCTTCACGCATTTACTCAGGTTTGGCATCTTTTCCTAGTCATTGGGACTCATCTCCGCTGGCTATGAAGTTGAAGGATCTTATCTTGAATCTTTGAAACAGAAAACTTACACTCCCGAGCAGTTTGCGAAGCTTAACATCACTGTGACCTAGCTCATCAGCAGGCACTTAATAATGTCTCAAGCATCATCTTATGACCTGCCTCGCATTGCGGGAATAGAGCCCCAAACAGGAACTTCGATGCTTCGTAAATATCAAGTCTTCCGATGCAAGGCCAGGTTACAGAATGGGTTATATGTGCTCATTTTCGCTTCATAATTAATCATCCAAGCAATCCGTGCGGCCAACCCGTTGTTTACCACTATTACTAATTTCAAACTTCATAATCACAATCTGCGCTACCCAATCTTGCTCGTCCGGCCATTAACCGCCATGCAGCGTACTGATGAATAAGACATTATCGTCATCTTTCAGGATAGCTTCCATCCCACTAGGCTCTAATAACTCCCAATCTTCATCATTGACTAACGGAAGGATTCCAGGTTTGATATCCCATTCTGGCCCAGGTGAACAAAAAAGTGAGAGCGAATTAGGTGGATTGACGCGTGTGGCCAGGACAGAAATGAGGTGACGGATGTGAAAAGGTTCTGAAAGTTCTATCATCATCGATGTCGAATTTCCAAAGAGCGTTTCTAAGCCTCCTCTTTATAATCGTTTTCAAACACGCATGAAATGTATTAATGAATCTAAGACAGGATCAGAGGAGGTAGAGCGATCCTACCCTAGTTCAACTTTGAGCTTGATTTGATGACCTCCGATGTCTCCTTGATCAGTAGAGCGTGTTGAAGGTGTAGAGGAGTCCATGTCGAGAAGGGTGAGCAGCCGTGCTGGGCGATGTAATCTACGTCTTACTTCTTTCCTTTCGAGGCGATTTTGTCCGTCCGCTCGGATCATAAAAACCCGATCCGCATTGGGGTCCGACGTTCATGCCATACACTGTGGGCTTACGAGTAAAGTGATTTTTTGGCGTGAGATCTGACGGGGCTTTACAACAAAAACTGGTGTCCCTATAGAACTTGTTTTTCACTTTGAACTTGCCTCCTAGCTGATTATCAAAGTCATGCGCCTTATCTCCCTCTACAGCCTCCAACTCTTGCTTACCCAACAGCTTGACTGGTTCCAAATATACACCAAAACATAATTGAATATCGATATCTCAATTTTACACCAAAACTCAAATTTTGGCCCCGAAGCAACCCAAATTACTGTGATTTTTGACTCTGAGCCTCAAAGGACTTTTTTGTTATGAAACTTTTTTTGATTTTCACTTGCCTTCAAGATTGTAGAGAAAGTCAAGGTGCCTGAATTTCATCACAATCTTGAAGGCAAGTGCAATTAAAAACAATTATAAGGACACCAGTTTTTGGTGAAAGTCCCTGTCAGATCTCACACCAAAGATTTCACTTTGCTTGTAAGTCCCTTGTTTGAGCTTCCCAGTACAGCTCTTGAGGGGCTTAGTTAAGTTTGGGGTAAGATGTTTTTTTCCCTTGTAGCATTGCAATGCTTTTACTTTGGAAAGATGATAATTTTCCACTCTAGAAGAATATATATGGTCAAGAGAGTAACTCAATTCTGAGATTGAACAAAATAACATGCCTTTGAGAACTTCTCAAAAACAGCCCAATTCAACGGGATCATGTGTTCAAAACCTCAAATTTGAATCTATTGTTTGGCAGGGCTGCCAGGTTACGTCTTGGCTCTCAACTCCTTCGATTGGAGATTTGGTGAAAACCCAAAATTTGAATATAATGTCAGGAGTGGCCTTCAAGCCGTGTCTTAGCAATCAACTCCTTTGATCAATGATTTGGTCAAAACCCCAAATGTGTATCTATTGTTGGGTAGGGCCGCCAAGTTGTGTCTTGGCTCTCAAACTCTTTAGAGCATCCACTATTGTTACAGTAAATTTCCCAGTAAATTTTACAGTACAGATTTACAGGACAGTAAATTACGTGCAGAAACGTGGATACCCACAATTATTTCAGTAAATACCATTTGGTACATTACATACTGTACCAAAAAAGGCTTGTCCCACAATTGTGCATTCAGGTATACTCTGTAAAAGGACTTTAAATTGATTGAGTTGACTTCTTGTTGTTGCTGCACAATCAATTTATGCAAAAACAATCAATCTAAGACCATCAATTGAAAAACAATTGCATTGAGAACAAATGACCTGAAAACAAATGACTTGGAAAAACATTATTCAAAAACAAATGTTTTCAAAACAAATTCACAAGGGGAGGTGATACAACTGGGAAACAGTATCAAAAGGTGATATTTACAAAGGGAAACAGGATGTTGATAGATCACTCAGGCACAGCCCCAATCACAAGTCACTGGCAGGCCAGTTTGCCCCACTGACTTGAACATGTTTTGAGACGGTTTTGAATTGGATGTGAAATGGATATCACCCACTTATTGAGCAGTTATCAAATCACCAAAATTGAGATGAGGTCATAAATCCGTACAAAGCTTCTCCTGTATTTCCCCACCAAGAATCTATAGTGTATTAAAATTCATGATGTAACTTGACTGAGGTATTGAGGTTCGAGAAATTCACAGATAGAAGATACTATTTTTGTACAGTACCCAAGACTCAAATCTTGGATATCTTGAATATCTTGAAGCTCCCTCAATATACATATGAATAAAGTTTAGTATCCATGTCCTTCATATGATTCTCCACATTTTTGTCTCCTACAGCCTTCCTGTACAAGACATATTTCTGTATGTAATCATCAATTGTATATAGATGTTTGATTTCCTGAAGTTTTCTGCTCATTGGAAGGATAAGCATGGCAAAAGTCATTTCAAAATTCATTGATATACACTTCTGGGGTATTCTCCACAAAGGACTGGCATTAATTTCTCCATATCCATACTGGAACCACCAAATGAATGAAAGTCATGACTGCTCCAGTACAATCCACAATCACATACAGAAATATGTCTTGTACAGGAAGGCTCTGGGAGACAAAAATGACAAGAAACATGTGATGTACAGGAATATCAAGTTCTCTTTATATGTGTATTGAGAGAGCTTCAAGATATTCAAGATTTGAGTCTTGAGTACAAAAGTAGTATTTGTTATCTGTGACTTTTTTTCAAACCTCAATTACTCAGTCAATTTGCATCATGAAGGTTAATAAACTATATATTCTTGTTGGGGAAATACAGGAGCAGCTTTGTACAGATTTATGATGACATATGACCACATCCCAATGTTAGTGTTATTACATATTTTGTTGGTAACTGACACATAACGTCTTGATAGCAGACACCTGCTATTCTGAAAACATATTGAAATTATCTTGGAGATATTTTGAAGACATGGGGTGTACTAGGCTGCCACTGACCAGTAGTTGGGGGCTGTGAGGATGGGTAGTTAGGTGTTTGATGATTGAGAGCAGAATAGGAGAGTGTACACGTAGCATCAGAAAAGGTACAACACCAGCTTACTCCACTGGCCCTGACTGGCTTACTGCGCATACCTGTATTGACTATTAAACACTATGTAACAGCTGTATAGTCAATCAGTAAACCAGTCAGGGCCAGTGGAGTAAACTGATGTCATATCTCTTCTGGCGCTACCTGTACAAGTAGAAACAGAAAGTTCATGTCACCCCCGGGGTCACCCCCTGTGTATATTACATATGCTGTAGTGGTGCGTCTGGCCCTGGGGGTGACAAGAACTTTCTGTTTCTACTTGTGCATAGTCAAAACTGTGATGTTTGGCTTGGTAGCCTTGGTATAATGTGTATATACCAAATTGGTAGAGGTCCAGTATATTTACTGGACCCCTACCAATTTTTGACCAAATCTTCAGCTACCAATGCCTCTTTTGGACACAATTGGGGATCTTGGGCCTTGGTACGTACGGTAAATATCACTGAAATTTACCCTACCAAGGCCGTTTACCAGAATAATAGTGGATGCTCTTAATCAATCAAATTACTTAAATCCACTTCAAATAAAATGTCTTCATTCAACTTCATCAGAATCTTGACCTGAACAATATCAATCTCAACCTGAACAATACCAATCTCATCCTCAATCTCATCAATGTCAAAACCACACCGTATCAGACAGTGTTAGTGCTGTGAAAGCAGTGTGGGACTACATCAAGAAATATTGAGTTTTTCTATAGTGGCTGTCACAC